>JAMKCH010003430.1:0-35810 GCA_023653785.1 Ophioderma brevispina | reverse complement strand
TCAAGAAAATGTGCCAGTTTTATTTGTGGGAACAGACGATTATATGATTTTAATAATTAATTATGAATTTACACTTGGTTTTCCCCTTAGCCCCCCGATGGAGACTACAAAACAACAGCATAGAAGGACATGTCCCATCGACTAAATGCAATTAGGGAAGAGCTTTCTCCTTCTCGGCTACCTCCATGCGCTACTCAAATGTTCTGCCCTACTGTTCTGGCTACCCTCGCTTCTACTCTGAATCGATAGAGCTGTAGAGCCAAAGCCCACCTCATAATCATGATAATTTGACCATTCGCGACTTTAGCTCGCTGCACACATTGTAATGGCTGGTGGTCGGTTTCCAACACGAACTCGCGGCCATACAAATAAGGTTCGAACTTTTGGATCGCCCATATCACTGCTAGACACTCGCGCTCTATCATCGAGTAAGCTCTCTGACTTTTGTTAAGTCGCTTACTTGCGTATGCTTCAAGGAATCTTTTCCCATCGTGATCCTGTAATAGAACTGCACCTACCCCCAAGTCTGATGCATCGGTTCTAAGAATGAACTGGCAACTCAAATCTGGCAAGTGTAAAATTGGCGAACTTGTCAACTTGCTCTTAAGTGTCCTAAAAGCCATCTCCTGACTTTCTTCCCACTTGATTTTATTGGGTTCCATTTTCTTTGTTCTATCTGTGAGAGGAGCAGCTACTGCTGAGAAATTCGGTATATACTTCCGATAGAACCATGCAGCAAGACCTAAAAAAGATCTCAGCCAGTGTTTTCCTTTAACATCATTTCTTAAGTATACCCATATCATGACTAGAACCTCGGCGTAGGCCTTTTCTAAGGTCTGCCTTGACTATAGCGTCATTGAATGTGGAGGGTTTTTCCAATGCAAAAAGTAACTTCATTGCTGATTTGTGTAACAATCTCCATTGCGATGTCCTATGTCTGCAGGAAACTCACAGAGGAATCGACCACTGCCCAACCATACCAGGAATAGTCCTTGCCATCGAGAGACCACATCGACAATATGGAAGTGCTATATATGTGAAAACAGGCACTACAGTAGAAGCAACCTCAATGTCTGATGACAACAACATCGAAGTCCTCACCATTGAGCTTAGCTCTGTCATAGTTACATCCGTCTACAAACCCCCATCAGTAGACTTCAAGCACTCTCAACTCACCCTTGGGAATTCCACCGAACCTCACTTCTTCATTGGCGATTTCAACAGCCATAGTACCCAATGGGGCTACAATGAAACTAACAAAGACGGACAAGCTGTCGAAGAATGGATAGACAGTCAACATCTACGTCTCCTTCAAGACTCTAAGCTGCCGCATCATTTCATAGCGCCCGTTGGAAGAGAGGTTTACAAAACAACCCTATCTAGCTATTGTTAGTAAAAACATCTTTAACCTGTGTTGCAAGATTTATCTGTATCCTGTTCCACTAAACCCAACATCGACCAATCGTATCCAAGTCAACGCTGCACTAATACTAAACAAAGTGCCCTTTAAAGCGGTCGCTTTAACTACAGGAAAGCAGACTGGCAAAGATTCACTGATGACCTGGATCAGGGCGTGGGAGGAATGGCCTCCAAGGCCTAAGGCCCCATAACTATGACCTATTTGCCCGGCTGTGGGCACGACCCGCCCGGAGATTCATCATGGCCAGCAGGCTGTAGGACGGAAATAATACCAGTCCTTTTCCCATGAAAGTTCTAGAGAATACAAGAGTATATCAGCATGTATTGATGCTGATCCCTTTTTTCGGGCTAGAAACAACTGTTAAAGTGAGAAGTTTTTCGGAGAGGAACTCCCAGGAAAAGATCAAACTCTGGCATACTTTAATTGAGTCCACCGATATGACCCATGCATAACAGCAAGAAAGCATTGTCTACCATCCGAAAACTCCGATGGGATCCAACAGAACCTATACACGCACACCAACCAAGTTGCCCACCACCTGCTTTTAATGAAGGCCCAAGAAGATCAAACTAGACCGTAAGAAGTTTAGGGGCGACCCTGGTATTCACCATCGAATGGAATCCGGTATTGCTAAATTTCACCAGAAAGCAATAGGCCTTGACAACATTTCAACTGAACAGCTGAAAATCCTCGGCCCAGTAGTAAAGGAATGGCTTCTTTAACTCTACAAGTGCTGCCTTATTTCCCACAGTTCCCCAAAGATCTGGAGGAAGCACATTTTAATGGCACTCCTAAAGCATTGGAAAGATCCATCCAATCCCAAGAGCTACAGACCAATATCACTTCTCAGCATAAACTACAGCTTCTTTGAACGTCTCCTGCTCAATTTGCATCGCACCTGTGATAGACGAACCCTCTACCAGAACAGCAGGTTTCGGCCAGGCAAATCACAACAAGCCAAGTACTCAACCTAACTCACACATTGAGGATGGTTTAATTCGAGAAGGGTATGGTAACCGGAGCTGTGTTTGTCGACCTAACAGCAGCCTACGACACCTGTTAATCACAGATGCCTACTCCATAAGATTCTGGAAATTACCAAGGACATCCGCTTGACTGAACTTATAAAAGGATTGCTAGAAACAGGATGTTCTTTGACCAGCTAGGAGCGAAGAAGAGCCGATGGCTTAGGCTCAGACTGGTCTACCACAAGGGAGTGTGCTCGCGCCTCTCCTGTTCAACATCGATACCAACGACAACCTAGAGTGCAGAAGGCTGTCGTTTATTTAGGCAGACGATCTTGGAATAGCGCACAAGATGCCGACTTCACAGTTGTTGAAGAGAGACTATCCAAAGCCTTGGATGAACTCACTCCTTATATTATGAATAAAAACTCCTACGTGCACATCCATCTAAGACAAGTGTGTGCTTTCCATCTACCGTACGCAACCGTGAAGCCAAACGTCCAGCTTAAAGTTACCTGGTCTGGAACACCCTTGGAGCACTGTGATAACCCTGTCTACCTAGGAGTTACCTTGGACGCCACTCTCTCTTATAAGACCCACATCGAGAGACGAAGAGTAAGTATGTCACGCAAAACTCGTGAACAAAACTTACCTGGCACAAGAGGGGGGGTCTCGCCCACATTCCTAGAAACGACGGCACTTGCCCTGTGCTACTCATGTGCAGAGTATGCTTGCCCTGTATGGGAAAGATCAACCCATGCCAAGAAGCTTAATCCAGCGTTAAATGCTCCTGCCGGCTTATCAAAGGATGCCCCGTCCAACACCAACGGAAAACTTATACATCCTAGCAGGAAGTGCTCCATGACACCGTCTGAGTAGCGAAGCATGCAAGAGCGTAGGTGCCAAGTATCTAATGTGAAGCACCCTATGTCTGGACAGACACCTGCTGCAACCTTAAATCAGGAGAGTTTCTTAAGCAAAGTCCAACCACTTGAAAAACAGTCTCTAAGGAGCTCAAGGGAGTCGCCGTGTTTCTTTTTTTTTATGGAAAGACAGACTTGCCATCAACCAAGGAACAATATATTGGCATTGAACCTGGTGAGCACCTCCCAACGGAGCTGACTCCCATGGGCTGAAATGGCGATGCATCAACATATTGAGAACCAGAATTGGTGGATCTAAGGTTTCCTTGCAGAAGTGGGGCTACCTGGACGCAGATCAGGACACTGACCTGTGGGTTTAGTAACAACTCCCCACAGCACCACAGACAATGGAAACTCTTGGTCTGCCCACTGCTTGAGCAACATGCACACAAACAAGGACCTGTGCGGCGTCATTCAGTGAACAGCCAGACGGTTTGTCACCTATCTCCTGGCTGGATCAGATTTGGGGCAACCACAGTGTTATGGACACGATAAGAAGAAGAAGGCTACCAGTGGCGGATTTAAGATTCCGCCCATGTCAGCAGCTGCTGACAGGGCCCCCTAAAATATTGCTCTCAGGCCCCTCAGACACCCCATATTCGCACTTAAAGTGCGACATTACGTCCCTGCTTCGGGTGACGTTAAAAAAAGGGGCCACCATGGAATTAAGGAATTGCTGACAGGGCCCTTTTCCTTAAATCCGCCACTGATCTTCAGCTCTTTCTTAGTTGTAGGCTTATCTGCATTCTGTATTGTCATCTATTTTGTCCCGTTGTGTTTTGATACCGAGCCATGACCAACTTTGTGGACTCCAGAATTGTACTTCCTGATATCCACAAAACATTTATAGGCCTTGCAGTTAAATTGGTCTTCCCTCACCTTCTTAAACTTCCTTCAACCTTCAACTCATTGTCAATACATCATGTGTTCGTGGCGTAGCTGGGGAGGGCAAGTGGGGGGGGACGTGCCCCGGGCGCCACCTCAGGGGTCGCTGCAATGACGTTGGGCAAAATAAAATTGCCACTGTCACAGGCAGTATAGGCCAATTGTTCATAAGACTGAGAGCCGTTTGAAAGTACTTAAACTTGTTAAAACCCGAGAGCTTCCGGGCTTTCGCCCCCTGGACCCCCCAGGGGTATATAGATGCATTTTGCTTCATAAAGAAGCTCTCCGAGGCACTCAAACATACTAAAATCTGAGAGCCTCAGGGGGTTCGCCCCTGACCCCGCCAAGGGCAGTATAGTTTCATCTGCTTCCAACAATGATAAATGATATAACTAAAGCTCTCCGAAGGCACTCATAACATCTTAAAAATAAAATAACAACCCACCATCTTCCGGGGGCTTCCGCCCCCCTGGGCCTCCGCCCAGGGGAGTATGTTCATTTGCTTCGAGATAATGAGATATCTCAGAGCTCTCCGCAGGCACTTAAACATGTTAGAACCCGAGAGCTTCCGGGTGCTTCTCCCCCGGACTTCCTCCAGGGGCAGTAAGTTCATCTGCTTCAAGTAAATGAGATAACTGAGAGCTCTCTCGCCATTTTGTGTTTGCATTAAAGAGACTTTTGTATGTTGTTTAGCCTTCTCACCATTTCTTCTGCTCTGATGATCTCATCTGGTGGTTCTCTATTCACCTGGTGGTTGTTTGTAAGACGAGGCAAGGTGGTTACGAATACATACGCGCATCAAAGTGTTCGCTGGGGGGCTACTGTGTGAATGTATGAGGAGTTGGTCCTGTACTGCGAACAAATTTCCAGAGTTCTTGCAGCCAAGTCTAACCTTCATCTTGGCCGTTCTAACAGCTTTCTTGATAGGTCCTCATAATCGTTCGTCGATCAAGGTCGTCATCATCGCAATCATCATCAAGATTCACGAAGATTCGATTTATTTCAACATAACATGTCGTACGTGACAGAAATGTATGAGAGTTGTCCTGTAGCTGCGAACAGATTTCCCAGAGTTCTTGACGCCATGGTCTACCCTTCACTTTGGTGCCCGGCTAACAGCTTTCTTCTTGATGGTCCTCATAAATCTTTCTACTTCTCCATTGGCCTCAGGCCATCTGGGGATAATTCCTGTGGTGGTAATCAAGTTGAGGTACTCCTGTACATAACTTTGCCAATTCCTTTTGACTGAAATTGAGATCCATTGTCCGACTAACACCTTATTCGGGATTCCATGCTCAAGAAAAGATTTTATCCAGAGGGAATTGTGGCCATTGTTGGATGTAACGTTAACAATTTCTTAGCTGTATATCTGGAGTATCATCCATGACGACAAGAATGTAGTGTCGCTTGATGAAACCGGTCCACAAAAATCACCATCACTCGATTCCAGGGTATCCTGGCAATTCAGTCCCTTTGGAGAGGCTCTCTGCTATGTTTGATTATTGATGCTTGGCGGGGAGGCAATCCTTTAAAACAGCTTGCTCTGTTTTTTCATGATCTGGGGAAACCATATTTTACTGCGAAGCAATGCTTTAGTTTTGGTGATCCCTTGTTGTCCCTGATGAGCTAGATCAATAACCCTATCTTGCAGGGTGTTGGTAAGGTACAAATGCAGCTGCCTCTCAACACGATGTTATCAGACAGTTATCTCTTCTCTGTTTGACCAAAGTGATCTGTGTTTGTCTTTGATCTGTTCTTCTTTTCAGTTCAACATTTTTTGTTTTTAAATTTCAAACAACCTTTCATCAATCATATTTTTAACTGCACAAATTGCACTCAATATGCTAGGGCCTACACAGTAATTATCCCAGCATTTCGGGTGTCTGTATCGCGCTAATTGGCCCATTATCTCAGCACGTTACTGTTGATAATTTGTCGGATGCTAGCTACCACAATAGATTTTTAATAACAATTAAGCTTTTTCTTTCAATACAAAAAATATTCAAAGTTGCATTGACTTCGCAATGAATCAGTACGGTGACCTTCCAATATGTTGCCCTGCTTAAAATGGCCGCTGGGATTTTGTTTTTTTTATATATATGGGTTCCATGCACCCCCTTAAAACTAATTCTATATGATTTTTAGCATCTTTACAGGACCATCGACTACTTAAGAATTTGATGTTACCAAAATCAAATATTGTCCTACGGGGTCCGTTTGGCGGCCATCTTGAATTAAGACGGGTTAATCGTAAAACGTGGTTCAATTAGTTGAAAAAAGTATCTTATGATATTTTCGTCTCATCATAAGGAATCGGAAATATATAGTTTGGGCCATATCCGTGAGGTTCAGTTAACAGAATATAGGTGAAAATGCGATAAAGTCCTTGACTTTTGATTGGCATTGTACATTGAAGCAGCCATACGTTGTACCCATCTCTGGCGCAGTGTGTAAAACAGCGGGGGGCAGGAGGGCAGGTTTCCCACCCCCCCCCCGACGACTTTGGCGCGGGAAAAAATTTTACAAACCCTGCGAAATCAGCCGTTTTTAGCCCTCTGACCGGGACAAATTGGCCTTTTGACCCCCCCACCCCCCTGAGTAAAATTCCCAAGACCTGAGAAAAAAAATTTTTGCCCCCTCAGAGCGAGCAGGCCCGATACGCCACTGCTACTGGCTGGATCATATATTTGAGAACCACAGTGGTTTGGACACGATAGAAGAAGAAGAAGAACTAGACAACTCCAGGAGACCTATGCCCGTTACTTATGATGAAGTCCATATTGACTTTGACCCTTAACGATGGCTCTTAGAGCGGGGTACTATGGACACTTTTTCACTTTTCATTGATGCCTCAAGATGGCATCGCTATGTAGGTCAATTAAAACTTCTTTTTATTTGACCCCTAGATGACCCCATTTGACCTTTGACCCATATTGTGCACATAAGAACATAGAGCTTTTCCCAGGTGTTCTTGTGAACACATTTGACATAAATATCGACTTTGGTTGATGAGTTTACGTTTTTGCATATTAATTAGCTCATTTGCATATCTTCCACTTGACCCCCTGAGGCTACTAGTCTGGTCACATTATTCGTCTCGACATTATCGCGCACTTTTGCACAACATCACCTATCCAAGTGTTATCGATTTTGAATATAGCATTTTTTGCATATTAATTCGAATAATGCCGGAGCCGCCATTTTGAATGTTAATGACGTCCGATATTATCTGTGTACCGCTGTATACACTGACCAAGACGATGCTCCATTCAGAATTTTCAGCAGTAGCGTACCTTATCTGTAGAAGTAGTAGGCTTCCAAAGATTGTTAAGGTTTTTGACCTCTCTTGACCCCTAACGAGAGGTCAAAGGTCAAACTATGTACAAACCTGATGTAGCTTGGGTCAGTTGTTCCTCTGACCGTTTTGGTCATATCGGCCCGTCGTTGGCAGAAGAAGGCAGGAGAAGGCGAAAAAGCGATGGTCGAAAGGAGAAGACTAAACAGCATAAGCAAATCTATGGCCCCTTTTCACGGGCATAGTAAAGAGGGCCAAATTTTCAATGCTTTCAATCTTGACAAAATTGGTGTCAATTTTTGGTAGAGCATGAGCAATCTGGAAACGTTTCCATAATTTCAATTATCCATTTTGATTTATCAGTTAGGAAAGAGATTAGTAGTCCCTAGTTCCCATACAAAACCATACAAATTTGATAAAAGGTTAACTTTACTAGAATTTTTTAAAACCACCTAACTAAACATCCTAGATGTGCAAGCTCTACTTTTCTGGATGCTCATCTCAACCCTACAATTTGATACCATAAAAATTTGTCAAGATCCATGCACTTTTGCACTTTGAAAGTTGGCCTCTGTACATGAACGAATTAAAAGTGCAATGACCTTTTTTTTCCAACATTTTACCTATATATCTATGCCTAAGTATATATTTTCTGATTCCCTTATGAAGATAGACAAATCATTGAGATACTTTCAACTCAGTCAAACCATTTATCTGACAGATCTCTTTGGATCCAAGATGGCTGCCAACTAACCCACACCGTGGGACAATATTCTATTTTGGTAACATCAAATTCTTTAAGTAGATCTCGTAAGGATTGCAAGTATAGTAACAGCTAATAACCATACCTCTTCTCTTACTAAAACTGTGGCAACGACGCAAAAGGTTTTGCCAAACCCGGTTGGAAGCACGGCTACGGTATCGGTTTTGTTGAGAGAGATGTTATCACTTTCACACTTTGTCTATTTCCTTGTATTAAATTTTCAAATTTCAACGCACAAACAAACCTCTCTCTTGAAGCTGTTAGCATATTTTAGTGAAAAGTCACCCACGCTAGTCACCGATGGAATTTCCCGCCGGGGCATGTGTAGTACATCCGGGTGACTGACCTAAGTATACACAGAACCGAATATGTGTGTACATTGTAAGTGTCATGCATTCTTGACCGCGCCCACAAACACGGTTTCCCTAGCATATATATGACAGCAATCAATACTGCCATTGCTGCGATCAAGATATACAATGTCAACATGTTCACGATCTCACTGATGCCCAAGAACAAACCCACACTTCGCCAACAACTACTTCACCATCTAAACCCAGAACAACAACCTGTAGCAACAAACACCAACTAGCGATCAACATCCTCAAACACAAACACTACGCCAATACCAAGAACTCAAACATTACAAAATATACAAACCACAACACTAAATAAACAAAATCATGTGTAAACCAGTAACTTTTTAAGTAGTCTTTTAAAATCCAGGGGTCCGCAATGTTTTGCAATGACCCGGCTCCAATGGAGCAAACTACCGTAGGAGCAAACCATCAAACTGAAACTGAACTACTGCCATTGCAAGCTCATGCAATTTCCCATTCAACCTGTTCCCTGCTGAAAATAGCCATGCATATTTATGCTATGTCTCCTTATTAAAATTATATGTCACCTTGAATTATGACACTGTGGTTCAGGAATGATCTAAGTAATACCGACACACATAGTAGATCTCACTACACTTATGATCGCGCATAATCTACCATTATTTAGGAGTACTTTTTCAACCCTCAATTTCCGGGATTGACTCATGGCGCAACGGTACTGACATAACAACTAGCTTAGCTAGTATCGCTTGTCGGTTATTGAAAAATGTATATTTGATGGGTCACATCAAAAGGGGGCACTTTGCAAGTGACTGATTTTTGATTTTGTGTTTACTTTATGTAGATCATTTTAAGGTTTTAAAATGACACGTTAAATATCAAAATTGGTGAAGGCATTTGCACTTTACACAGTGGAAAACGATCCTAATTGTTATGATTGTTATGGATTTCAAATCCGTTTGGTGATGAGGGTATTGTTGTATGGTAAACATCAATATGATTGTATGCATGTCGTCTTGTGCGATTTTTTTTTATAAAAAAATGCGATCAAAAACCAATCCAAAAAAATTACATAAATCAGTTCTACTGCAGAAAAGGTTGCCAATTGGACTATATAAGTTATTTGGTTCAAATTTCCCCATTTCGAGAAATGCAACTGTCAAGAAAAGAGGCATTGTCTTTTAATTGAAACACGTGGCGTGCAAAAATGGGCTAAGCAAGTTTGACAGATGACGACGTGTATAAACTTCGTCCATCATAAAAGCAATTTTGAGGTATCGATAACGGCGGAAAAAGATTGAAATCACCTTCTTTCATCTCACATAATAGTCAAGATTTAAATTACCTTCTTGTCATCTCACAGATATTCAAGAATATTGTTTAAACCTTTCAAATACTTACGGGAACTATTGCAGCCGTTTCCTTAGATCCACGTTTGTTTGGTCCCAGTCCCGTTCGGTCCCATCCAATTCGGACTCAGTCACTTCGGTCTCTCGATGGTCAATTCGGTCCCATGCCAATTCGGTCCCCATGCCAATTCGGTCCCCATGGAAAAAACACGTACATTCGATCTCAGTAAATATTCGCCACTTCGGCCTCATATCCGTCAATTCGTCCCCATGCCCAAATTTCGACCCAAATAAACACCGAGCAATTTTAATCTGATTTTTTGCATTTTGTGATATTGGTTGCCTTTCTACTTTCTTTCTGCTACTTCTGTGTACACTGAATATCGTATTCGTTTTTCCCCTTGTTTTTGTTTATCAACACAACTTATAATAGGCCCCCTATTTCGAGTCTCTCCCAATCGAGGAAATTTTCATCGATTTATTATCATCATCCGTAATGTTTCAGTCGTATTACAATAGGGTTACAATACCAATTTGCTAGCTTATGCGAGCTCGTTGAATCCAAGGGCTTTTCACAGTAGACTAGAGTAAGCACTAAGGGAACTAAGCATTATTATGTTACAATTATTGTTCACAAAAATGCATGACAAATATAATTCTGTTTTTGCAATTCGACACTAAATTCATACGGTATACTGTCTCGTTTTCCTGTCCAAAAGCACAGTGCAATAAGGTAGATGGAATTAATGCCAATTGATTATCAAAATGACAAATTGTTTTCTTATCTATAGATTTCCTGCTTACAATATTTAATTTAGCATAAAGTACTTATAATTTTTCAAAACGACTGGTAAAATAGACTAAACCACGCCTAAAATTAATCCAAATGACGGAGCTAAGTTTTTTCCATGAGTGGGTCTACTATAATGATACTCAATGATTGTTTTTACATTATATCACAATTAAATATCTTATTAAGTATGATCATGATTCGTAATAAATGTTAGGCCAAGTTTTCAGTGGGTTACCGCCCGTTATTGTTTAACACGCGTTTCCTAATGGACCGAATTAACCGTGGGGCGAATTGCCTTGAAACGAACTGACGGGACCTTAATTGATATTGAGTCCGAATTCGCATGGGACCGAATGGTTTGGGACCGAATCGACCAGTGTTCGTTACTGTTCCAGTTGGAGTCGGGCGCAGCTTGACAGTGTTGCAAAATATGCACCCATATGACGCCCAAATGACACAATTTATGATGCCAGATCGACTATAATTAGAACTTTAATACTCTGTTCTAAATTCAAAGTGGGTGCTTGGTACTTGACGGTTTTGTACTTGTAATTTGAAGAGCTGTATTCTTGTATTTGTTTTATGAATATCAAACGATTATAGTACCGTAAAATCCCTTTTCACTTTTCCGCGATCACGCCGGCCCGACCAGCTGTAAGCTTGTCAAGAGGTAGGCTCAAAGGTGTTTCTTTGAAATGGGTCAGACGTAAAATGATGCATAGGCAACAACTTTCAAAACGGCACGGAGTCCAGTCATTCAGTCAGTTACACGGATTTACTCTTACTGGCTGGTCGTCCCGACCAGCAAAAACAACACAAACACTGAACGGAAAGTCTTATTTAAATTCTTTTTCAAGCTTCCGATAGCCGAGACCCCTACCGATTTTCCCATTATCATTGCGAAAATAAATTTTGTACCACCTGAGGTCTAAAAACGTCTCTCGAACGTAATGAACACCAATACAGAATTTCAAATCTCCCCAAGCTGTATCGCAATATGACTCACCATTCAGTTGAGAGTAATTAGGTCGCTCTTTCATTTGTAAAATGTATAAACCAGTTAACCTCCTACTTCCACTTCTTTTGTTGACTGCCATCCATGCCTGCCAATCGTTCTGGCAATATTAAACCTCTAACAGATACAATTGCCCAGTGTGTAACAGTCATGCCGACCTATTTCAAGATAACCAGGCCCAACATGTTTAACCAACATTGCTGTTAACTGGTCTATTGAAGAAGTGTGTACTTGCTACGTTGACAAAAAAAATATGTGCAGAAATCTTTCACAATCTTCACAAAATCTCCGCGAACGATTTAAGCGGCCGTTTTCTGTTTAAGCGGATAAGAGCTGATAAGGTGCATTCGCTATAAACGATTTATTTGGTAAGCGGTTGCCACCAAGACTGTGAATTCATGGGAACATCAGTGTTGAACTCAAAGCGCCAATATCCGTTTGTGGTTTGACTGTATTGCTGTTTTTTTATTCAATTGCAATGGGTGAGTTGCTATATTGAAAAGGCTTCGGGCGCCGTCGTCTGGTATTTTCAATTTATCGCAAGAAATTATAAAATTTGAGCGAAGATGAATCCCCGGATAACTCATTGAAATTAAATTATCATCCGTCTCGTCGTCATCATCCTCGGTCTAGTCCTCGTCCTCATCCTCATCGTCGTTCATCATCTCGTCATCGTCGCGTCCATCTCCATCATATCATCTTCATCACCATCATCACATCATCATCATCATCAAGATCAAGATTCGATTTATATTCACATAACTGTCGTACGTGACAGAATAAATAATACAGTATATTATATAATATACCTAAAGTAATCAATTGCAACTGTACTGAATAGGTGAAAGATATGATATGCTAGGACCAGTAATGGACAACCCAATTGGGCTTATAATTATTGCTGGCCCTGTAACCCATACAATAAAATATACTCAATTTTATAAAGGGATGATATAAAGTATTACATAGGGTAAATATATAAACAGAAAAAAAAAAAAATCCAGGTAAACAAACATTAAGGGGGGTCTATGTTTTCAAAATTGAAAAAAAAATAGTCTACTAGCTTAATGGAGATTAAATCATGATAGGAAAGTGTCAACTTTCGCTTTCATGTTGTTTTTTGTGTGAGGTAAATAGGACATTCCGTTCAAATTTTAGGCTCGATTTAAACAAGCAAGTCCGCACGTTCGATGCATTCTTGTATACATTTGTATGTAACAAGTGCTCACCCTGTGATTTAAGTCAAATATAATTTATTTGTATTATGATCACATTATTACAAGCTTTTTCAAAATAATTATTAAAACATTAAATAAAATTCTATGCCTCAAAACCCAACTCGAACTTTTCAGCTCGACAAGCATTTCTTATGTATTCTATTATCACTCACCCAGTGTATTTAAGACGATGATTTAAACATTAATTTAACCCATTAGAATCATCCCTTATTTTGCACAAAATGCACTCAAAAAAGGATAATTTAGATTAAAATAAATGAACAATTATTTGCAAACAGTTTTGGGCCAAATTAATCAAAAACTCAAAACGAAAGGTCGTTATCAACGTGAAAATTTGGCACAGATATTAAGCATCCATAGGGCTGTGAAACCATGGAGCCGGAATTTTTGGATTAGGGCTTCATTTTGACTTAATATGGCAGAAAGTTACCTGATTGTCAACTTGGTTGCCATGGCAACCAAATTAATAAAGTCCGGATCTTTGGGTTCTGAGACTGTACTCATGATACCTTTACCAAAGTATGGTGGAAAAATGCAAGTTACGTTAAGCAGTTACGTTTGTTCCCGTGTTTAGCCAATCAGAGGCCCTGTTCAGTAACCATGGCAACAAGATCAAAATAATTCAAATTTTTCAAAACGTTTTAACATGGGCTACAATATGATATACGACATGCATAAGTAATATATTGGTAAAGTCAAAAAAATTGCAGTCGAACACTGTAAAAAAATACTGTAAATTTTACAGTAAAATACTGGCAGCAATTCTGCCAACAAATTACCGTAAAATTTACAGTATACTGTAAAAATTAATTCAATCAAAACGCTTATAAACATATACATTTGGTGAGTTATTACAGAGATTGTGAATTTGTGGAGAATAATAAAGCACTGACGAACACCCTAACTTAGTAGGCCTATCCACAATTTTTTACAGTGCATATACTGTAAAATTTACAGTTTGTTGTAAAATGTATTACATCAAACTGTAAAATATACAGTAAATTTGAATGAAAACCTGTAAAAGCTATATTTTACGGGGTTTTGTTGGCAGAATTGCTGCCAGTTTTTTCCTGTAAAATTTACAGTATTTTCCCCTTTATATTTTAGTATACTTAATGGTATAATTGAAAAATTCATAGTAGTGTATAATGATGTTGTTACTCATTAAATTTCGAATAAAGTCTTCACTTTTAGATTTTGTCATTATAGGCCTGGAAAATTGGACATAAAATTTACAGTATTTTCCTGTATTTCCAAATTACAGCCAAATACTGTAAGTTTTGGGAAGTTTTTACAGTATTTTCCTGTAAATTGCACTGTAATTTTTTACAGTGAAGGTCAGGGCAAAAAAAACGTAGACCCCCCCCCTTCTTAACGGGAATACGGGAATTTGACAGGAAAGACAGACTGTTCAACATGTCTTGCTGAGGTACGTAAAACTATTGAATAATGTGAAACAGGGATAGAAATAAAATGAATATAGTGAGGAGTAGAGATAAGATGAAGAATGAAGTGAGGAGAGAAATAAGGATTTGGGGAGTAATTAATTAAGAATGGTACTGGTTAATGAAATGTTTTTTCAGTTGAGCTTTAAAAGTATTTTTGTTTGTAATCGTTGTGATAGATTCTGGGAGATCATTCCAAAGTTTTGCGCCGTGATACTGAATAAAGTGCTTTTCAAAGGAAGATTTTGGGAGGGGAAGATGAAGTTTGTCGGCTTGTGTGGTGTTATAGCTGTGGATTTGTCTGTTTGGTAAAGTAATTGCTGAAGTTTGGAGGTAAATGATTGTTGTGATAGTCAAACATGAAGAGCGCTGTTTGAAGTTGGTTGAGGTGCTCTAATTTAAGCGTTTTCAGTGAGTGAAATAATGGCAAAGTGTGAGTTCTGGGGGTGAGTTTGTGATAGTGCGAATGGCCCATTTCTGTGTGGTGTTTAGTTTGGTGATTCGTTAATGATAGTTTGAGGCCCAGATGATGTTACAGTAGTTAATGTATGGGAGAATTAATGTGTTGTATAGTGATTTTAGTGTGTAGTCTGGAAGGTGGTGTTTAACTCTGTAGATTGTACCAATTGCGTGAGACGCTTTGGTAGTGACAGAGTTGATATGTTCATTCCATGTTAGTTTGTCGTCGATTGTGATGCCAAGAAATTTGGTTGAGTGTACCCGGGAGATTATCTGGTTATCTATTGTTAATGTTTGATTGTG
Organism: Ophioderma brevispina; assembly: GCA_023653785.1. Lineage (NCBI taxonomy): Eukaryota > Metazoa > Echinodermata > Ophiuroidea > Amphilepidida > Ophiodermatidae > Ophioderma > Ophioderma brevispina. The sequence continues at coordinate 20,616 of JAMKCH010003430.1, read as the reverse complement.
ATTTGTGCTGTGTGTAGAGAAAAGCATGTAGTTAGTTTTGGAAACATTGAGAGAAAGTTTGTTGGCCCGAAACCAGTCAGTGATTTTTGCGAGTTCGTGATTCATGTTGTCAAAAAGTGCATCAATGTTAGGGTCTGAAAGAAAATATTTGTGTCATCTGCAAATAAAATTAGTTTTAGTGTGTTAGAGATGTTGGTGATGTCGTTCATCTAAATAATGAAAAGTAGGGGTCCAAGGATTGAGCCTTGTGGAACGCCAACTGTGATAGGTTTGATGGATGATGCGATGGAGTGTACGTAGACTGATTGTGAACGGTTAGTTAGGTAACTCCTGAACCACTCCAGGGCTACTCCACGGACACCGTATGAAGAAGAATGTTGTGATCGATGGTGTCGAAAGCCTTGGAGAGATCCAGGAATACCCCCATGGTGTGGAGTTTATTTTTTAGTGCAAGGTTGAGGTTGGTTGTTAGTTCAAGGAGTGCCATGTAAGTTGAGCGTTTGGGCCTGAAACCGTATTGTTCATCGACAAGAATGTTGTGCTTATTGAAGAATGTAGACAGCCGTGTGTACATGATTTTTTCAAGTAGTTTTGAAAAAGATGGAAGAACAGAAATGGGCCTGTAATTTGCAATGTTATGTGCATCTTTGTTTTTGTAAATAATAATACCCGAATATAATAATAATACCCGACATTTGTAAAGCGCCTTTGCCCAAGGATTCAAAGCGCTGTTGCCTATTATTATTACGCTGCCGTCAGGAAATCGTCACAATCATTTAGCTTCATCTAGGCCGGCAGCTGGCCAAGCGCACAATCCTATCAGCACTTAGATTGTAATATTCCCCATAACAGCTACCCGAATATCGCTTGGGTCGACGAAGCAAGTGAGGTAAAGTGCCTTGCCCAAGTGCACAACACATTGGCCACAGCGGGGCTCGAACCCACAACCTTTGGATCATGAGTCGGCAGTCATATCCACTGGACCACATGTGCCCTCATGAAATAGGAATGACTTTGGCTGATTTGAGGTGATCTGGGAAAGTTCCGGTGAGAAGTGATTGGTTAGATATGTGCATCAGAGGCGATATGATGTTATCATATGATTTGTTCTGTGCAGGACAAGGTCTGTTATCATATGATTTGTTAGCAATGCCAGGATCTACCTTGTCGGTACCCTCACTTTTACCAGGTTTCAGCAGGTGGCGAAGTTTGTGCATTTTATCTACAGTAACTGGATTCAGGAAAATTGAGGTGAATGTATTTTTTGGGAGGTGTTTATTAAATGAATTATTGGAAGGTGGAATTTTGCCAAATTTTTGTCCAAGTTAGTGAAGTGATCGTTGAATACATTAGCTATGTCAAGCGGGTCAGTTATCTGCTTATTATTATGAGTGAAATGGTCGGGGATTTGTTTAGTGGATACCTTCCTGCCTAGAATGTTATTGAGGAATATCCAGGTTTTGGTAAGATCATTTTTGAATCTCTGAATTTGTTCTGTGTTGTGTTTTTCCTTGGCAATACGAATAATGTGCGTTAATTTGTTTTTGTATTGTTTGTATTGTTGTTTGGTTTCTAGTGTATTTTTCTTCAGGTATGTTTGTAGAGGCCGTGCTTGTGTTTGATTGACTTAGAAATTACTATTGTTATCCAGGACTGTTTATGGTTACGATTTTTAAGGTCTTCTTTTGAAAGGGGAATGATTCGTTGTTATGTTTGGTATAAGTTGTAATGAAGTTATTGTACGCTATGTTAGGGTCATTTTCTGTGAGTATATGTTCCCATGATTCAGTGTGTACGAATGTTGTGATCTCTGTAGTCACGTTTAGTGATTGTTGTTTTTGTGGCTTGCTTATGCTTAAGAGATGTAATAAGGAATATTGGGAAGTGATCTGTAGTGTCAGTGACAAATATCCCTGGTGTGGAGTCTGTGTCAGTGGAGTTGGTGATCATGTCAATGAGCGTGGCTGTGTTATGCGTAATTCTTGTAGGTCTGTTAATTTTGGGGATATAAGAATTTGCAAGTGATGTGTTAATAAAGTCATTAATGTGTGGATGAGTGGAATAATTGAGAAGATTGATATTAAAGTCGCCGACAATATAGACATCACGGTTGGTTTTATTTAGTTCAGTGAGAAGCTGCTCGAAGCTATTGTTACAATTTTGGATGGTGTATTCATGTAGTCTGTAAATAACTCCGACAGTTATGTGTTTGGGTCTATTGTTGGTGTTAATGGTGAGATCGATGAAAAGTGAATCAAATTCTGGTCCTGGTGTTGTGTCGATGATTTTGTATGAGAGGTGATTTTTTTATGTAAAGACAAACTCCCCTTCCTCTGCCTGTGAGTGGTCCTGGAATGTACGTGTAGCCATTAAAGTTAGGTGGTGACTTGGTGTCAGTAAGCCATGTTTCTGAAAATGCTAAGACAGAGAAAGAGTGGTTGAGATGATCAAGGTGGTTAGTGATTTCTTCATGTGATTTTGTGATACTGCGACAGTTAAAATGGAATATGGAAAATGAGTCGTTGCTTGATGGATTTATTAGTGTGTTGAAGCTATCGTCTGTGTGATAGCGGGAATCAGAAACAGGATTGTTTGTGGGTGTGATTAAAGATGGGTGGTTACATGCTTGTGATGATACGGGGTCTGTAAGTAAATTCAATTAGTGGTGCGTGAAAGTCTTCGTCGTGAAGCTGGTGGTTGAATGGCACTTCGTATATTGCAGGGCACGGCATACTGAAAAGGGTAAAATCAAAGGAAAAAAACGGCGAGGAGGGGTTAAGGGGGAGAGAATGAGAGAGAGAGAGAGAGAGAGAGAGAGAGAGAGAGAGGGAAGAGGGAGGGAGAGAAAGAGACGGGGAAGTTGAAAGAAATTTAGGAAAGAGTAAATGAGAAACCGGGTAGATAACAGTGAGACAATACCTGTGGGCAAGATGTGTTGACAAGTCAGACAAGACGAAAGCAACAAAGACTAGCACAGAGTAGAACAAACAAGAGGACTAAGAAAATTACAAATTGCTAAAGATTATTTATACCAAAACAAAAGTACAGCAGATGTACAAATAAATTGCGTCACTTACAAGGGTAACAGAATTAACAAAATACAACTTCAATTTATCACTGTCATACGGACGTAAAAAGTGTGTAAATCTTAGTAATTTAGGATAACTCAAAACCTTATGATACATATTTAATTAGTATACAACTACAGTATGTACAACTATATGCGCTAACATGAAAACAATATATAGAGGATTCAATTTTTAAATAATTTTACAGGCCCATACTCATAAATATATATGTATATACATACATATATACATACACACGCACACACATTATATGTATACCCTTCACGCACACACATACATGCACACCCACACACACACATACACACTTACATATACCCTTGCACACACACACGCACACACACATGCATTCAAACGTACCATAAACTAATATCCAAGGGTGATAGAAACAGCACTAATACATGGCCAACATACATTTAACAAATCAGTCAATTAACATGAAAATATATAAGACCTTAATAAGGATAATGTCACTAGGAGAATTATAGTTACCAAAGGCGAAAAAAGTAGTTACGCTTGTTCAAGTCTCAGTGATCAGATGACATATAATTAAATAAATCCATACACTTAATATTATTATTCAATATAGTGAACATGAAAATTATATAGACAGGAGATCATTATACATATACTGAGCATAATATGACCAAGTATGTAATTTGAACATGCCACTGAGAGCCAATGGCATTAAGACATATTTTACATGGAAACAAAAATATAAATTTGGATTTACATACTCGCACACGCGCAGACGTACACACATACACACACATGCACACACACGCACAAGCACGCATAAACACACACATCCAATCACACGCACAAAGAAGCACAGGCACACACACACACACACACACACAGGTCCAAACACACAAAAAAGCTAATATTTAAAGAGAGATAATAATGACACTAATGCATAGCTAACATAAAATTAATTAAACAAGTCAATTAAAGGCTGACTCAGAGATTTTGAAATATAATTTTTTGTGTGATAATTTAAAATAGTCATGCAGTAAACATTTATGTATGTATATAAAGTGGAAGCAACGTTTATTATAAGGTCAGTTTTAAAAAAATCTTGGAGCATGCTATATCACTTTTTTTCTTTCTTGGTCTTGATTATATTATAAGTATTTGGTGTTATAAATGTAGTAGATTTCAAAATAAGTGAGTCTTCATTAAAAGTTTCAGGTCTATCCATCCTCTATGTGGGGTTTGAGGAACTATTTTAATGGCTTCAGGTAAAAAAAAAGTTTATGATACCCATACATCATAATTTATATTGTCGTGTAGTTAGTAAATAAAAGGTTGACCTAAAATGCCATTATTTAACATTTAAGATAGACGGATGTTTCATTTGAAGTGTTGGGATAAAAGAATCGCCATTTGTTTCTGCAAACGTTGTTATTTGAGCATGACTTCCTTTGACACTTCAAAATACCATTTTCTATCATGGCATTGGGTAAGCCGTTTTTGTACAGTCCCTGAACTTTATTCCATGGACACAATGTTTTATAATGGCAATTTAACAAATGCCTAGTCTCTATACATGGCCGAGGGGTTGGTCCCACTATTAGTATCATCCTCGTCCCTCGTCTAGAAATGTACGAAGTCTCACATAGTTTGAAATCTGCTATAAATATTTTTTTATGATGCTGTGATGTCGCACAGGATCCATTAGTCTTAGTTGATTGAACTCACAATAGATACGTGAACTTGGTTGGGTCAAACTTTGTAGTTGTTGTTTTTGTTTGTTTTAGTCCCTTGTGTGTGTGTTGTGTGTATCTGTATGCATGTTTAATTTTGTGTTGTGTGTGAGTTAAATGCTTTTGTTCATGTGCTTTAAATGTATAAAATGAATAAAATAAATAAATAAAAAGAAAAGAAAGAAAGTTCGCTTTTCTTTTTCTGTCCAAGCCTATGACTCCTATCTTCCTTGGTTATTGACAGATTTAGCTTGCTATTGATTGTTTCCACAACCAGTTCATCGGTATGTTCGCTATTCTGTTCATTCAATCCATGGATCAGCAAGCAATTGCTTCGGGTGCATTGTTCCTGATCATCCGATTTAGTTTCCAATAGTCGTGTCCACACGGTCGGACTTAAGTCACTCATTACCGGTTCTAACTCTGGTCGGTATTAGCGTCGGACTTAAAGTGACAGGAGGAGATTTTTTGAGGATACAATTTCTCTCAAATTTCATTGGATCGGTCGTAGACCACCTACCAAGAACGTTTCGAATGTTTATTGAACAAACAAGTACAAAAGATAACCGCAAACCTTGTTTTGAACTTGCCTGCTATCGCAATCGTCCCCATGGAAAACCATGCTTTGACTTCTGTCGTGCACGACAGAAAGTACTAAATCATCATCTTATTACATAAAGACGGCGTATTCGGCTAATTCACTTCAGGTGTGATCTAATACATCGGTAGGCATTCCAAGTATGCAAAAAACCGGGGTTCGACACAAATTGGGGGTGCTTCTTTCGGGAAATCTCCTCATGTCTCTTTAAAGTGGCCGTGTGGACGCGCACTGATCGGATCTAAATTCTGTCGGTATTAGTATCGGACTTAAATTTGGTAGTGTGGACGCGCATCTAACGGTATTAGCGCTTAAATCCGACATAACTTTAAGTCCGATAAGCTTATTACCGGTACTAGCTGACCGTAAGTGGTCCATGGCAACTGGCATCGGAGTTATAAACTTTCACCCAAAGAAGGTTAGAATAATGATTAAAATTGAAAGAAACATGTGAAAACATCGTTACTTATCGAAATATGTTTTATTCATGCACAGGAACCTAAACACCATTGAAAAAACTCTCACAATGAGCATTTAAATGGTAATTAATGGCAAAATCAATTCATTTTGGTGAAAATGATACTTTCTGTGATAACAAATACAAAAGTAATGCAATGTCCGTCCGTGATGAAAAAGTGTCCGTCCGTCATGATTTTCAATTTCAATTTTGGTGAAGATATATTTAATTGATTTAAGTTAAACTTTCATTCACACATAGTGCAGGTCAATATAAAGTGAGATAGCTCAGCGTGTTTTTTTTCTAATTTCTGACCTGCTAAGGAATAAAACCACTTTATACATTCTTTTTGTCATCACGTATGGACAATTTTGCATCAAAATGCTAACAACCAGAACTATTTCTGTAGAAATATTATCTAATATTTTTTGGGTTTCTTTAGAATAATGTTCCAGCTATAATATTAAACAAAACCTTAGAAAGTTTGAAAGTAAAAAACCAAGCCCAAATTAATTATAGTGAAAAAAAGTCCGCCTGTGATGTTTTTTTTTAACAACTCCGTTACAAAATGGCCTGATCCCAAGGTCTCCACCCCTTGTAACTCTTTTAAACCATGGTCCAATAACTTGAAATTTGGGATACTCCTTAAAGTGATGTCAACACAAATCTGAAAATTAAATCTTCCCCTTGATGCGAACCAAACCGATCAGGCTTGATCTTGCTCGAAGAGGACGAGGGTAAGAAGAAGCCTGTTTGGTTGACATTGAAACATCAGAATGTTGAGCTGGCTTTCACATCAGAGGCGTAAACGCGTAACTGGACCTCTAGTCAAGTGTGGGAAAGGACCTGATGATTTCTCCCTTGCAGAAGACGGGAAATATTAATTCCCCCAGAACACCCCCACCCCAGAACAGTGGCGTATCCAGGAACTTGGAAACAATAATGTAGGGATTTGGGAAAAGTTGAATGTATTCGATTCGCTCGCCGGCTGACTTTTTTCTGTGAGTCGCAAAATGAGACGGTGGTGTAAGCCTCTGCATGACTGGTAAATAATAAACATCAAAACACCGGCTTTCTCCCTGGCTCTCCTCGATCTTCACTTTACTCTTCTCCTCCCTTTTCCTTTCCCCCTTTTCTCCTGCCTTAAAAATTTCTCACGCATTATTCTCCAAGGGTGCCTGTGAGTCGCCCACTTCGCTCACCCCTGAGTAGTAAACGCCCACTGTTTCCGTCTTTACTTCAGAAAAGACGAAAAATTCCACCGTTAGTTCCGATAGAACGTCAACACGTACTTACTAGTACGGGTCAATACATTTTATGACCGGACTTACCCTGCTTTTCTTCGGCATTAAAGTTATGGTCGATAGAGGTAAACCCGATGCGCGTCCACACTGCAAATTGATATCGACACTAAAACCGACCAATGTAGTTCCGGCCAATAGTGACTTATGTCCGACGCATGTGGAGGACGATTACAATAGGGGACAACAGGCGTGAGGGGGAAGTAGCGGATTTAAAAAAAAATTAATCGGACATAGTCAATACGGTAATAACTACACGTGTGGACGCAGCTAATGATGCTATTGTTTGGGTCATCTGTTCCACAGTACATTCTAGGTCATTTGCTTTCCGATGATACCCGTTCCGTATGTCCCTTGATAGGCATGGTATAATCTGATGGACTGAATCACCAATTGAGTGGGCCCCAATTGATGATTTAATTTCTCACATCATTTGAAGTTTTGAACATATGGTAGACATTCAGCCTTTCATCAGCAGAGTGTAGTCGAAATTTGTGCAAAAAGTGAGGTGAAGATAGAATGGAGTGCGCAATGCAACGCCTACTGCTCTGCTAAGCATCGCCATTGGACAAATTTCCGACCGGTGAAGTTTCCATATTTTTGTTGGGTTCTTACGTTTTTCCAGGGCTAAGGTTTTGAATATGGTTTATTGTCATGCTTTCCAGAATGTTATTAGGAACGCAGTTAGGCTAACCCAAGGAAGCTCATAAGTGAAGGTTAAAAGTTTGAAATAAGACCGGAGGATCAAATAAAACACGAATGAAGTGAGATAGTGACATAGGACCTTTTCAAAGGTTCTTGGCATTCAGTTAACAATAACATTATAAGCATTTCTACTACAATACATTTCTGTATTAATGTTTCATAGTGATTGTATTTTAGCATCATTATTAAATTATATTATTACTATTTTTCACGTGATATTTCTATCAACATAGTCTAATGTTAGCCTTTATTTCACCCTGTGTCCTCATTAATCATTCATGCCCACGACTGTCTGGCGCAAAAAAAAAATACCCGTGGAGAAGGACTGGCTAACACGGCTAACTCCGTGACCTCCCAGTTTCGTCACATGATATCGAGTTGATCGTTGCAGAATATTAGTCCCATAGAAGCTCATAGAGTTCCACGGGCGAGTTTTCTTGGCAAAATGTAAACTAATGTGACGAAATGTTTTGAAAAACAGGCCCGTATTCCAGAAAACTTGTTTAGCTAAAAGCGATTTTAGCTTAAAATCGCCTGATTTAAAGTTGCGTTTAAGCAAAACGCGTTTAAATATTTTTAACCATTTGCTTACTTTAAACAGAAGTTTTAAACACGAGTCACATCGTCGTTATTTAAAGACGCTTTTGAGTGTATAAAAGACCGTATTGTGTTTTAATGATTAAGCGCACAAAGGGTATTATGGCTTTCAGTTAGCGTTTAAGGGCTACCACCCAACTGCGGTGGAGAAGGATGTGACACCATGCTGTTGTCAATTGGAGTTGTTGCAATGAGCCGTGCACTGGTGAAAAACACACCACTAAAACACTTCTTAAAATAGCCCCCCGTAACTAGTTTAAATTTAGATGCATTTTGGCGGAGTTAAAATTGCGTTTAGCTTAAATCCTTTCTGGAATTGCGTGTACTTAAGCCCTATATGTTGATCTCAATTTAAACGTGCGATTAGCTAAAATCGCGCTAAACACCTTTTTGGAATACGGGCCATTATGATGAAATAGGTAATAGAGCTGCAAAATCAACATACATGACATTAGAGTTCGAAGTGTGAGTAAAAAAAGCTTGGAAAATTGGCCTCCCACTCTGGGGTGCGGGTTCTAACCTAGTGTAGTCTAATATGGAAGAAGAGATTAAGGAGGAACCCACATCGGACTTCCACAATCAAATTTTATTTTAATCTGTTTATCAATTCACCAGCCACAAAAGAAGGGGAAAAATTTTAAAAATTCAACCAGGGGGTGAAGCCCATTCAAAACAGTCGTCCGTGCTGGGCCTGACATTGAATATTGCACGGACTAATTATTAGGTTGGGTGTTGTATACACACATAGGCCCGTTATTCCAAAAAACTTGTTTAGCTAAACGCAATTTTAGCTAAATAGCCAGGTAATTTAAAATTGCGTTTAAGCAAAACGCGTTTAAATATTTTTAACCATTTGCTTTCTTAACGGAGGAAACTTTAAACAAAAGTAACATCGTGGTTATTTAAAGACGCTAACTTGCGGTATAAAAGGCCCTATTGTGTTTTAAAGGTTGAGGCACAAAGTGTATTCATGGCTTTCCGTTAGCGTTTAAGCTGCTACACGAAAGGGACGAGTGAGATTGATATGCATCAATGCTGTTGTCAACTGGACAGTGAGATGAGCCGTGCACTTGACGAAAACACACACTAAAACACTTCTTAAACTAGCACCGTTGCTGGTTTATTAAATTTCGACGCATTTTGGCGAAGTTAGTTAAAATTACGTTAAATGTAAACTCCTTTCTGGATACGTTTACTTAACGTACGTTTATCTCACATATTAACGTTCGCTTAGCTTAAAACCACGCTAAACATCTTTTTGGAATACGCGTCCATAATGTCAATTCGATCAAAAAATCCGCCCAAAAATTCGTGTTGGATGTTGGGTGTATTGGGGTGGTTAATTCTTGTCCTACCCGTGGCCACCCAACGAATGAAAATGGACCGTCAGTCGTCCTTGATTTTAAAAATACACCGCCTTCAATGAATACATCTTTCACTTAAGCGCGCATTGCATTATGGAAAAAAGAGGATTGAGCACAATGTGATCAAGGGGCACTATATTTACACCTTGGGCCACTCACACTACATCAATTTGTTCTCACTACCGATTCGTGTATATCAAAGCGGCACCCACAGTATGTGGAAGACCGGGAGGCAGCCACTTGCGTTCTATTGTTGGAAATCTATTTTTCTTTGTGGTCGGCAAAAACTGCGAGACGATGAATTTCTAAAGATTTACGTAACGTTTTGCCTCTCTATAATATAGAACCCTCCTTTGGATTCAACGGCGACCCTTTGAATAATAATCCCTATGCCAGTAATCGATGGTCGGCGAGCAATCATTACTGTTGCAGTTTTGAAAAATTCTATGTCGAATACGTAAAAGTCTGTAAAAGTATATTGAATATTACAAAATTCCGGCTGTATCGGTGTGGATTTTTTTTGTTGTTGTTTTCTTTAATTACTATAGGAGATAAGTGGGTTGAATCAACATTTTGGCTGTGCAAAGGAACCAAGGTTTGTTATGGCTTATTTTATTTGTAAAATGAGCGTAGATTATTTTAAAAAAGCAGTTTATTGACAAAATACTAAAGATAGTTTTCTGATAGCAACATTTTGACCAAAAATGGACCATTTCTGGGCCCAAAAAAAAAAAAAAAATTCTATTTTACTTTTGGGTGTTTGTCTAGCGTAATGTATGTAAAAAGGGTCAATGATCATAATAAAAGCATATTATTGGCTGTTTTGTGAGAGTTTGTAGCTGATTTTGTATCCTTTTTGGCCAAAAAAAAATAGCTTATTTTTATCAAAAATTATATTTTAATTTTGGTTTTGCTTGACAAACGAATTAATGTAAAAATGGGTACTGATTTAAAACATAATCTTACGTCTGAAAAACACAATTTTGAATGTTGGTATTTTGTTAACATTGAAAAACAGTTTGGGGTAAAATATGAAAAAGGTTGAAACAAGCTTAAAAGTCGAAGTTTAAATGGTTTCCTTCATCAGTTTTATCTTGTGAAAAGAGGATGGTTAAAAAACCTAGTTTAATTGACTTCAAATCAATATATATTTGCCTTGTTATTTAGCCAAAAATATTTTTTGTGGTGAAAATTATGACTATGACAATATTCTTCTTCTTATCGTGTCCAAACACAGTGGTTCTCAAATGTGATCCAGCCAGAGATGGGTACAACGTCTGGCTGCTTCACTGAATTCCACAATGTCCTTGTCTGTGCATTGTTGCTCCATCCAACAGTGGGCAGACCAAGAGATTTTCCATTGTCTGTAATGCTGTCCCACAGCCACAGGTAGTGTTGGCATAGTAATGGGGTTTTCGTTCAGATCCAGGTCATCAGTGAATCTGTGCCAGTCTGCTTTCTTATAGTCAAAGCGATGCTTTAAAGGCACTTTATTTTTTTCTTGAAGGACTTGGAAATAAGATCGACGGCACTCGCTCTGTGCTACTTATGTGCAGAGTATGCTTGCACTGTATGGGAAAGATCAACCCATGTCAAGAAGCTTGATTCGATGTTAAATGCATCCTGCCGGCTTGACACAGGATGTCTTCGTTCAACACCAATGGAGAACTTATACATCCTAGCAGGAAGTGCTCCACCAGACATCCGTCGCAGTGTATCAAGCTTGCAAGAGCGTAGCTGCCAAGTATCTAATGTGAAGCACCCTATGACTGGACAGAGACCTGCTGCCAACCGCCTTAAATCCAGAGAGAGGTTCTTAAGCAAAGTCCAACCTCTTGAAACAGTCTTTAAGGAGTTTAAGAAGTCACCTTGTGGAAAGAAAGACTTGCTACCAACCAAGTAGCATCTATTGGTATTGAACCTGGTAAGCATTTCCCACCTGAAGCTGACTCCTCGTGGGCTGAATGGCGATCCCTCAACAGATTGAGAACCAGAATCGGCCAATCTAAGGTTTCCTTGCAGAGGTGGGGCTACCTGGAAGCAGATCAGAACAGTACCTGTGGCTGTGGGACAGCTTCACAGACAATGGAAAATCTCTTGGTCTGCCCATTGTGGATGGAGCAACAATGCAGAGACAAGCACCTTGTGGAATTCAGTGAAGCAGCCAGACGTTGTACCCATCTCTGGCTGGATCATATTTGAGAACCACTGTGTTTGGACACAATAATAAGAAGAATATGGTGATGAACAACTGAAACATGATATTGTCATAGTCATAATTTTCACCACAAAAAAATGGCCAAATAACAAGGCAAATATAATTGATTTGAAGTCGATTAAACTAGGTTTTTACCATCCTCTTTTCACAAGATAAAACTGATAAAGGAAACCATTTAAACTTAAAATTCTGACTTTTAAGACTTGTTTCAAAACTGTTTCATATTTTGCACAAATGTTTTCAATGTCAAAATTGTGTTCAGTACAGTCAATTAAGATTATTTTTTTAAATCAGTACCCATTTTTACATTAGATTCGTTTGTCAGAACACCCAAAAGTAAAAATATGATTTTGGATCAAAATAAGCTACTTTTTGGCCAAAAAAGGATGAAAATCAGCTTTAAAAATCTCACAAACAGCCAATAAGACTGCTTTTATTATGATCAGTGACCCTTTTTACATAAATTACGCTAGTCAAAACACCCAAAAGTAAAAATATGAATTTTTACCAAACAAATGGTCATTTTGGTCAAAAATGTCCAATATCACAAAAATGTCTTGAGTACGGTCAATAAGACTGCTTGTTTTGGAATCTACGCCCCATTTTACATAAAATAACCCACTCAAACCTTCTGCACCAACAATTTTGATTAAACCCACTTATCTCCTAGAGTATATAAGAAGTTAATGTACATCGTTATGCGTTCAGCTTTACTGCCCAGTGTGAGAAATAAATGATGAAAGTTTGACAAAATTTGAACGTTTGACTCGGGGGGCGGGGCGTCTTGGATTTTCGTTGGGCACCCATACTCGTTCCAGGGGTTCTGAAAGTGACCCCTAACGGGACCAATATTCAGTTAAATTATACCCGGCCCTAATTGGACAAGCTTTTGTGAAATGATACTAGTTCATGGAATATACAGCAACGGTACAGCAGTATATGACATCCTTACGTGCTATTTTAATATATTTTCGCACTAGTAATTATCCCAGTTAATGTTATACTCTCTTTTGATATCCACGTATAATGTATATACACATCTTTTACCTTTTTATGCAAAACTATTTTTGGATTAATATTTTTAAAACATGAACTTTCACTGTACTAGCAATTAATTTACACAATTATTTATCAGATTTTTTTGCTGTAGTTCTATGATAACAAATAAAAATTGATTGAAGATTTAAGGTATTTGAGTGAATTAATCCGCTGCGGACCTGTTCTCAATAACCTGAAAAAAGGTCAAATTTAAAGAAGCCAATAAAGCCAAAGAAAATGACACGTGTGCTAATGCAAGAAAACTACACCTTAGAAAAATTAACCTAAACATATAACTCAGAAAAAGTAACCCTTTTATCATTGACCATTCACAATCACAACTGAATGCGGACCCCAATCGGGACTAGAACTTGATTCTTGTGAATTTGGATACCCATTAGCGGTAGTCCGCGCATTTTGCAGCTAGTCCTTCTTCTTTCGGAACGAGCATGGGTTTCCCAACCAATAATCCAAGAACCACCGGGTGTGTTTGATATGTTTGAGTACTTACTTCGCAGCATTCAGCGCATGCTGATTTGCTGATTCCTGATTCCCCGGCATCATTATATCGCCATGAAAGCCCCAACCACGAACTTGATAGTTCTCGAGCACGATCGATAAAATCTACAAATCCTAACCATAATAGGTCAATAGTTTGTAGGCAAGATGAAATATATTCCGTTTTTGAACTTAACCAGAAAATTGCTTTAATGCGGCAGTGGTTGCATGGGTTCAAATGGTGAGGTCTTATATATACTTGTATGTACAATGTTGAGTTCCTAAAGATGAAGGTATGATCGAGTAAGAAGGACTATAAGGGTAACTACCTCAATAATAGTATGATATATTCACACGTGTAATAATGAGAAACCGCGAGGTAACCACTCTAAACATAAACATACCGGTAGGCGCATTAGCCGAGGTGTGAACGTAAGAATCAAAGAGGGTGCAATAGTATTAAAATTGCTTGTCAATATATTCGCGGGTGCAAAAGTAAACATTACGATCTCAAACACTTAATTTTGTCGAATCATTTCAGATCATTGGGCTTGCAGAATCATTTCTGAAAGATAACCAACCATTAATATAATGGTTATAATTGGATTGGTAAAAACCGCGCTATAATAATTAAAGAAAAGTCGGGTGGATAGGTTTCCTTATAAGAGATGACGTCAAAATCTTGACGACAATGTCTTTGACACAAAAGTCAACACTTATGAAAGACTTTGGGTTAAAATTCAGCTCACTGAGTCTTCGGATTCAGTCCTACTTTCTAGCGTTTGCATACTTCCTTTGAAGCACGATCGTATGCTCACCGACGAGCTCTATGTTAACCTTCTTTCAGAAAATCATAAAAATCCAACAAGATAATAATGATGCGAATATAATAATTATGGGCGACTTCAATGGCAAAGGATTTGAAATAATATTCTTAAAACGACAACCCGACAATCGATTACAATGGCAAAGGTTTGCTTGATTTATGCTGACGCTACGAGACCTACAATATCAAACCTGAATGATAAAGTACGGTGTTTTACATGGTTAAAAAATCAACAAAGGAAAGTGCTTGACTATAGTGTGTTTCTGATAATGTCATTAAACAATCTGCGTAGCTTTTTGATTGATGAAGAGGTAGAATATCACTTCAGTTCTGATCACAATGTTAATATCAAACTTAAAAACGGGCATTTCAACTTCCTGAATTCAATCGATGTGTTTCCATTGATAATATTAAACGCTGGAATATGTCAAAGCAAACCAAATTGGGTTCCCTACCAGGAACTTCTCAAATCAACTTTGCCTACTTGGGATCCATTAACATGTCTGCCACGAGGCATGGCATGAATGGAAACACATTGTGACAACAGCGGGCCGACTGATCATAGGCCAAAACCTAAGAAAAAAGAATTGTAAACAATGGTTCGATGGGTGAGATTTTGGTATTCAATCAACGATAGAAAGGAGGCTTGTAAAAAACACAGGCACATTTAAGAGTAAGAACCATGTTAATTTTTATGGACATATGGCGACCCCTCCACTCTGGCAAGATTACCAAAAGAACCGCCATGAATGTAAAGCACGTATTCAACGCAAGATTATCAAATGAGGGTTGATGATCGAGCTCCGACTTATGAAGTCGGGTGGGCTCAAGTAAAAAAGACTTTTGGTTAATCAATTGAAAGGGTAGTAAACCAATACAGCACTAGATCATTAGGTTCCAGGGACTATCAGACCACCTCAGACAAGAGACTATGAAAAAAGCCATTATGTTGTACCTCCCTACTGTTGGGTAAAATGAATCATAATCTCCATAATGCTAATGAAGAGGCAACGAACATAGTTTATTTGGCATCAATGACACTCAACATTTGTATACCAGGATGTGGAATAACTAACTTGAAATAAAGAATAGTTTTATATTGGCATCGATGACAGTTCATGCTTTTGAATAAACCAGGATATAGGAGTACTAATAAACTTGATGAATTAAACTTCTCTGTAACGGACATAATTGATTCAATAGCTAATTTGTAAGAATAATAAAGCCCCGGCACCGATAAGATCAACAAAGAATTGATTAAAATGGTGGGACGCTATGGTTGACTCCCTTTTTCGCCTATTCAAAAGGCTAACAACTCTTGATTGCATCCTCAGATCAGGGGAATGAAGGGAGAATTATTCCGTCTGGAAGAAAAGAGATCCTAAAGACCTTGACAATTACAAGAGGCATTACACTAACTCATTGTCTCGAAGGTTTATGAATAGAATTGTCGCCCAGGCAGTGTCAAAGTTTATCGAGAAGAATGATATTTCTTACTGAGGTTCAAGTAGCTTTCGGAAGACAGCGCTGGAAGACGCATATATTCACTCTTAAAAGTATCTTAGCGACGCCGCCAAGCCGAAGCAAAAACACATAATCTGCTTTCCTCCTTGACTTCCAAAAAGCTTTTCGACACTGTCTGGAGACACTGTCTATTAGAGCACTCAAGAGATGTTTGGTATTGAGGAGCTTCCTTACCATTATTATGAACATGTACGAAAACGTTAAAAGCAAAGGTGTCATTTTCAGGATTGGATCCAGATTATTTTAATGTTGAAGAAGGTGTGAAACAAGGTTGCGTACTTTCGCCAATTATTTTCTGCGTGATACATTATGTAACTTGCTAAAATATTAGATCCAAAAACTTAGGTATATCATTTTTGGCACAAAAATCGGCTGTTTGTTCTGGGCAGACCACGTGGTCCTTAATTGGCGAGAATGATCGTGATCTTGATAAACTCCTTGATGTCGCTAGTAAATTTTCGAACATTGAAAATGTGTGCTTTAACTCCGATAAATCAATTACTAATTTAACAGGGTTTCAACGCAAAATGACACATAGAATGAAACTAAGTACTAATTATATAAATTAGTTTAATGAGCCAAATACCTAGGGGACTCATAGCAAGGAATCAATCAACCACACCACATTGAGGAAAATCTTAAATAAAGGCAACCGTGTAATCGCGCCTTATATTAAATCCATAATTGACGGCAAGAGACTTCATAGAGTGTCCTATTGTGACCTTCTGTGGAATCGATTGGTCCATCATCTATTATTACGCATGGCAATATGGTTCAGCGCGACAGTAGAGCGATGATAGATAAAACGAAAATCTAACAAATATCACATGGGCATCTTAGTAATTCCAAAGCTCCAAGAAATGTGGCCAAGGAAGCTCTATTATTAGACCGTTGGCTGGCATCCATCGCCTCATCAAAGGATATTCGCATCAATATTTTATAGGTTAAAAACAGGAAAACACCAGATACCTCACTACTTCTCAAGGCAATTTTGTCATGGTCGATTAGAAACTAATGGGGTTGGTTTCGTCACAATCACAGAACCTCTTGTGTCTTGTGAATATTCAAGCAGTTTACAAATTCTGAATTCAGCGAACGCAAATATAAATTGTGTCATAGTTCCAGCACACAAACAAAAGATGGATCACTTGATTGGAAACTAGGGTTCAAATACGTCATGCTCTAACCAAACTACTCTAAACTAAAGATAACAACACCATCACTAAACCGGTACTTACGACGAACTAAATCTTGCAGGGGTAGCAGCTTAAGTTTAAAGCACGTACAAATCCGCTTAATCTTGAAGGAATAAAGATAGCATGGAAGAACCACACACTGGTATATGTAAACTATTAACTCTAAATGAACTGAAACAGTGGACCATTTCATGTATTGAAGATAATCAACTAAATAAAAACTACACAAAACATTTTAACAAACTCGAGGAAGAATTAAACATGACGGGATGGAATGTAATCTGGGATATTTTCAAAGCAAGTGTGGTAACTGACTTAGTCATACCATCTCTCCCTCGACAACATTTTCAAAGATAACTATGAACTTGATTGTTCTTGACAGATGTTGCAAACAGTTTCTAACTGATGCGTGTCTTCAGAAATAAGAATTAGGTGATAACAATACCTAGCCCATGCAATCCGGCTTGCTAAAGCAAATTATTATGTATAATTGTTACACTGTAAATGCGTACGTTATATAATTGATCATGTTTATGTCACAATCTACGTATTGCCCTTTATAAATGTGTGGTATGTAGCGTACGTGCAGGTGTTTAGTGCATATGACATTGTGTGTGTATATGGTGTGTGTGTGATGTGTGTGGTGCGGTGTGGCGTGTGTGTGTGTATGTGGCGTGTGTGTATTGCGTGGTGTGTGTGTGTTGTTTGTGTGACTGAGAGATGCGTAGATGTTGGTAACCCTTCCAACTCCTGTAACGTAATGTAACTCTTCCTATATATTATATTTGTTTCTGTATACAATTATACTTAAAAACGTTCAGTGCTTTTTTGAAATTCAATTTTTAATAAATAAATAAATAAATAGAAAGTCTGAATAGGATTATCCTGGGAAGGGCCACTTGAGAGAATATTATACAATGCAATTATGGGGCCGCAGATAGATCTTCAAACGTCAGTGGTCTTTGTGGTTCCTTCTTATCTCTTTCTTTCTTCAATGGTCTAAATACACGTGGACAAAAGGTACACTCAGCATCTGCATGGTAGTACATGTGGAACTGTATATTTTGTGAAAATTTCATTCATATACACATCTTGGCAAGCATGTTTTTCTAAATCAAAATTGTATGAACGGATTTCTAAAAATCAGGTGTCCTTTTAAAATGTGTTCTTTTGGATAATTCTAGGGGGTCAAAATATAAGAGGGGGAAAATGTGTTTTAAACCAAGGGGTGAAACCCATTCAAAACCATTCGTCCGTGCTGGCGCTGACATTTTGAATATTGCAGCGAATAATTATTATTTTTGGGTGCTTGTATACACACAAGAGATGCAATATAAGTAGATGTGAAAGCTAAAGGACCAGCAAGACTATGGCCCGTCCGTGCAAGTAGTCTACAAAAAGACCTGTCGACAAGATTCGCACACAGGACAAGCACCCACTGGGTAACCATCATCCGCACCTCGATGTCGGGTTGTTCCCCCCATGCCCAAAACCGTCATTATCGTCACCTAGGATGCACATCATCTCACCTCGATGCGGGGGCGCCTCACAATCAGGTCAAGGTGCACCGACCTCCGAACCTTGTATGCCACATCATCCACACCCGGATGCCCGGGCCTAGGCATTATAACTTAAACCACACAGGTTACTGTGTACACTTGATTAATGACATAGGCCTTACTGTACATTTAATGATGTAACTATGTGTCATCCCATTAATGCATACAAACCGCGATCCTGTAGATAAATGGCTATAAGACCCGCCACATAAATCCGCTATAAAGAGCACGCCAATACCAAAATTCTAAATTAAGAGCTATTTACGCGGTCCGTAAACACGGGGTGTATGGAAGAAGAACTTAATGACGGATTAACACCAGTATAATTACAAGGAGGTCCATTGGCATGAAGAAAAAAAGTGTTTTGAAACAAACTTTTACATAACAAGATGCCAATAAATTTAATGAGCTTAATTAATAACAAATTTATGAATCAATTGCGAGTGGGAAATAATGTCTCTTTCGCCATCAACCTTGATTCATGTCCTGAGAAATTGAATTTACTAAAACCTTAGAAATTAATGATTTGGCTTAACCAGGTTTTGACCAATACAATGAGCTCCTTAAGTGAAATAAATCGTCCGGCTTGTACATGAACAAACGCCTTGAACGTTAGAAAGACCCACCCAGGTCATCACAATGTGGATCACGAATTAAAAAAAAAAATCGTGTCTGAAAAAGAAATGGGATAAAAGACTTGCCTCATAACTGCTTTACAGACATCGTTAAATTTAAATTTAAGAATTATATAATGCTGACCATAACACTGGGCAAAAAACAACCTTAGCTACAGCTACCGAAAAAATACCGAAAAAACTTTCGACCTACGTAACGTAAATGAATTCCTTAAGTTTTCTTTGTTACAACTTGACAAATGCTTACAATGGCCATTCCTAAAATATTGCATTTTAAAATACAAATAATTGCATTTTTTTTAAAAAGCACTTGACAAACTTTATGGAACAATCTGCGGAGCAGTAGTAAATGTTCTTATCACACCAGTTGACCCTTGGAAAATAGGAATCCAAAAATAAAAGAATAACATGTACACGACGTACGCCCGCTAACATGTAACCGCCCGCTAAACATTAAGAATTCTGCGAGCTTCGTCACTTAAGTGCTGACCCTGAGACTAATAAGCCAAGTTTATTAGACTCAGCCTGCCCTATAAAAAAGGGGTGGGAGGGTGGTAGAGAAAATTTTAACAAAGGTCACCTAACATACGTCCCTGCGCACGACCAAACAGATGTATTATGATGCCAATCGCTCACAACCACCGAAGACTTCAATACGATCGATATATTGACTGGGGGTTGTTATAATTACAGGTCCATTGCACAACCGCACGCCCAACAATTTCACGCATCACATAGCTAATAACGCCCACATTAACCACCGCCAACATAAAAAAGCCCAAGGAAACTTTAGACAGTGACCAAACCCGTTTTCTTTCGATTAATCTTCATAAAACGTTATTGTCAAATGTTAATATTAAATGAATAGTGCAGACAATGTCTATACTTGAATATCAGAAAATAAATAAATTTTAATCTACAATTAAATTCATAGAATAATTGCTATTTTGGTTCCTAAACTGAGCTTTCGTGTAATTTTATAGACTTTTTGATCCAAGAAATTAACGTCACAACCCACACACCAAGTCCCTTACCCCAGCATTTTAACGGATTAACATGATTTGTTTTCATTTTGTTCATTTTTGGCCATTTTTGGTTAAAAGTGGGCGGTTTTGTCTGCACAACAATTCGAATGTTTCTTGAAAAGGCGCTGCAATGGTTCTGTGGATTATTAATCGGCTAACTCTTGAATACCTACCACATTTATCCCCGCCCGGAAGCCAAAAACCTTTTTAAACCCATGCAACGGCTACAGCGCGAAGCCAAACCATTTTTTTAAACCCCCAGTCATACCGGCGACAGCGCGAA
>JAMKCH010003429.1:0-38147 GCA_023653785.1 Ophioderma brevispina | reverse complement strand
GGGGAGGGGGATACCTGCAATCCTCCACTGTATCTGCTTGCACAACTTCTTTGGGAACACTCTACTTGTACAGTTGCAATCTGGTGTGCTGCTCTTTGTCTTACAGCTATACGCGAAAGCAGGCGATGGTTGGAGAACCGCCTTGTATAATTTAACGTCGCCGGCGACGCTAAATTCAGCAGACGACAAAATGGCTTTTAACACAAGAACACGCACTCCGTATGCATGTTTCTCGCGCCATGCACACTGTGTGACCGGTCTATAACCTTTGTGGTTTTAATATCAGTGAGTACGAGTCAAAAATATTCATGTAATATACATATTTGTTGATTAAAGTTACGGAAAACTTAAAAGTTGGCCTACAAATTACCTGGATGTCTTTATCCTTATATCAATGTCCCTATCTGTTTTGGGGTATGTTATTTTTATGTGTAAAATATATCTGTTCTTCCAATGGCCTAGACTATCATTTGAGAGCAAATTGAAGAAATTTCATATTTTGTGAAAATGTGCCAGTGCCGCTTTAATGTTCAAATATCTACAGATTTGATGCTCCACACTGTTAAAAATGACCGTAAAAACGGTATTTTAACTGGCAACGGGGACTCACAACTTGCAAATAACTGTGTTGTGAGTCCCAGTTGCCAGTAAAATACCGTTTTTTACGATAATTTTTAACAGTGTATCATACTTCAGTATTTTTGAAGCAGTGGACCATTCCTGTATCCATTAAACAATGGTCAAGAAAACACTTGTGAGTTTACATTAAAAGTTGTTGATGTTTTCAAGTTGTCCAATGCGAACTAAGTGATAATGTTTATGTGTTCCCCCTTTACATTTTAGGCCAAAGCACTAGATGGTGAATACTGTACCAAAGAGGAACCGTCTCTGTCAGTTCGAGTAGAGCTGTTGAATGTACAAGATCTACCAGGCATCATGAAGGACTACCCAGTTTTAGAATTCGAAAGATTCAGACTCTATCATACACGGTAATAGATTATTCAAAAATCTTATTTTCTGAAGGCAAACAGAGACAAAAATTAAATTCTTTTTAAGTTTTAGTTTCTTTATCGTTCCATGCCTTGCGTGTAGTCTATCCTTTAATACTCTTTCTTTTTCTAAATTTATCTTCCGTACTTTTTATCATTGGAATCGGAAACCGACTTTCCTCTTTCTTTTTCCTTCACCACTTCATATTAATTTGTTTTTCTTTTTAATTTTTTTTGTGTGCAGTATTAATTTATTTTTCACTTTTGGTTAAATTACAGAGTGTCTCAGAAAAAAAATATATGCCTACTAATAGCGCCCCCAATTTAAGTTTTTTTATTAAACATTTATGCAAAGCATGCTTACATAAAAATTAGCTATTCAAAACAGCAAATCCAATTTGATTTGAGTCTAAATTCACCGTGACCATTTCAGTAAAATCATTGTTTTGTCACATAACAGATAGGTAATCTTTTGCACTCAAACTTCGTGAATTTGTAAAGTTTTAATTAGCATATCAGGATAAAATGTATGGTGAACCATGAATATGCATTATTAGGAGTGATTATATTCGAGCATAATTTTCATATGCTTTTGCGATGTCACAAATTGTATTAATCTAATTTTTAACGACAGCTTGAATATCAGTTACCCAAACATTACCATGTGCATAAAACAGCCTATCTGCATGTGTTACAAGTGAAAAAAACAGCAATTCCGTTTAATTGACCACAGCTCAGACATTTTGGACCCAAATTAAACGGGGTTCGCTGTTTTAAAAACTAATGTTTAATAACAAAACCGAGAATGTCTCGGAAGCTGCGAATGAACCAATAGCATGTGAGGTTGTGGGAGTTCAAAATTAATATTGGTCGACCAAAATGGGGCACATTTTCGCAGTTTTTGCTCATAACATCCAAGCAAAACATCATTTAGCCCTAAGATTTAATAGGGTAAATGATTAAAATCCCTTTCGTAAAATTACTACAATACACCAAAATTGTACACAAGGAAAGAGGAACATCACAAACAATAAGTCTGTATCCCCTTGGTATCAAAAGCTAGAATTCACTGGTATTTTTATTACAAAAACGACTGGTAAAAGAGGCTAACACTATTGTGTCCAGCATACGTAAACATAACAGCATGAAAAAAGCACTTTGTCGACGATTTCGCCTGGCGACCCTCGCTTATAAAATGATCCTTAGACATCCAAGAACATCGTCAGGTATGTGTTTTGTTCAGAAAGTTTACCGTTGCTAAGATAAAATAGAATCAATTTTCCAATATGGCGGTATGAAATGCAACGACGAGTGTGATGTTTTTATCACAGTAATATTGCACAGTTCCAATATTTTTTTATTAATTCCCCGGGTATTTAAAATTAGGAACTTTGACCTTGGTAGGTCCGAAACAGCGTCCACCAACTCGCTAGTTTTTTTTGTATTGGTAATCATGCAGCGAAAATAAGCGTGTTCGTGCCGATTGGAAATAAATTACCGGGACAGCTGTAAACTGAGCATCAATGGATACATCATTTTAATGTTACCGTATAACAAACGAACGAACGAACACACTGAGTTTCTGGGCGATTTGTAGGAGCTTGCTTCGCAGCTCAAAAACATGAATTAGGGCGCTTGTAGGGTAAAGTTTTTTTTGACACTCTGTATATCATAACGTCATTATGACTTTGTTGTTGTGAACTCCCAGCACGTCGATTTTGCTTCACCTAATTGATTGCTACACTCCTATCGCCTGATTGTCTTCGTTACTGAATAAACATGACAAATGCGTATGATTTTTAAACTGCATTTGCTCTATCTATCCTGAGGCCTTAAGATAGCTGGACATGATTTATTAATAGATGTTATGTATATGTTTCAATCCCATCTCTGAAAGTATCAGATATTAAATCAACTGGCATTGCGATAAAAGCGGCGTAAAAACAAAGCATTAGAGTGTGTACCTGCTGTCGCAAACATGAAGCACTTGTGAAAAAAAATTGTCATATACGTTTGAATTTTCAATCACTGTTTCAAACGTGATTGCATTCACATTCTTTGTAATTTGGACTAAACTTCAATGTTTTATTTTTCTTGAATTGGGTCGGAGGAACTAAACTTTTAAGCCAAATTTCCCGAACTAGCATTTTTTTTGAAATTCTAGTGCATTAGGAGTCTATGATATTCATGTCATAGACACATTTGTTGATTAAAGTTACGGCAAACTTAAATTTAGCCTACAAATTACCTGGATAATGTTCCTATCTGTTTTTTGCGTATGTTATTTGCGTATTAACTTTAAGTTGCTTACCATAATGTTTCATTGTCTACATGGCTGTGCCCTTAGATATCTCCAAGATGACATCAATCTCGCCTCATCTATGAACACTGGTCGCTACTCTCTACGTTCCTCTCAGGATATTACTAGACTGGTCATACCCCCCCCCCACTACCCGCCGTGCTGGTGATCACTCTTTTCATGTTTATGGACCACGTCTATGGAATACACTTCCATCCAAAATTCGCATGGCTCCCACACTCAGTAGCTTTAAAAAGCTCATCAAAACATATTTATTTCCTTGTGTTTAATTTGTACTTTTTAAATTTTTTATGGTTATTTTCTTGTTTGTAATGCGCCTTGATATTCATTGATTTGGCGCAATATAAGTCTTTGTATGTATGTATGTAATGTAATGTAAAATATATTTCTATTTTTTCAATAGCCAAGACTATCATTTTGCGAGCGAATTGAAGACATTTCATATTTTGTGAAAATCTGCCAGTGCCGCTTTAATTAAGTCATAAATGGCGTCAACGAAATTGGAAAGGATTCTGATAAAGGGGATGAGGTCCAACGGGTATAACATTACTATTTTAATGTAACTATTCAGGAACTCATAACATCTGGAAGAGCGTCAAATATTTACATGCATGCTCTGACTTGCAACATATTTGCTATAACTGGCGGAAATTCTTGAAGAAAGTAGGGAGGGCGGTTACTTAAAGACACTATCAGTGATACCCAAATGAGTCAAAATATTTGAAATTTGCATGAATAGCTTAAAAGTGAAGGATAAGTCTGTATAATTCTTATAAGTTATTTTTCCAACTGAGAAATTGAAAGAAAAGGCAGAAAACAGCAGTGTTCAAAGATATGACTCTCCATTCAATTACGTGTAGTAATAAGTGTCCGTACGGACAGTAATGACTAAAATATCCGATTTTGTCCTTATTATGTTGCTTTTGGTCTTATAACTTGTAGGGTATGTTAGACTACCTATATAATACTTGTTACAAATCTTATTTTTGATGATTTTTTTTTTTCGATTTTCCGATAGAGCAAATCACTGATAGTGTCTTAAGCAAATTTCGGAGGTCCAAATTTTATTGCAATTCTCTTGATCCAAGTAGTATAATTTCATGAATGGGAGAAAAATGGTTTGCAAGGTCACAAAATAAACATTGTAAATCAACAAAATTCGACGTATCCTTATTTTCTAAAAAGCAAAAATCAATCTATTCGGCATGGCATCTGGCTTTATTCTTTAATAGGTAAACAAAACTCGGTCATTTGTTAAAATCTATATATTCAACAAACTGTGAAAACCATTCGTTTTTACTTTGAGTTTGGTAAGAAATTAATCCACAAATTTTCATTATTCATGATAAACAGGGAAGGTCTTCGGAAGTGCCTTGAACAGAATGAGCAGATGCGTCAAGAGATGGAGAAATTGAGACAACAGCTCAGTCTCACCGCCAGCTCTGCCGCGAATAGCAACCAAATTGATGTAAGTATATGCCATAGATAAATAAGATTGAACGAGTGTCTTACAGGTGATGCTACGCACTAGGCGTCATTTAGGCGAAAACGAATGTCATTTCAGAAGTGGTTACAATCCCTTATGTAAAAATAATACAGGGTCCTATTTATCAGCCTACTATTTGAATTTGGGGTCATGCTGAGTTAATTCGTGGAAGCTCAACTTTTTTCAGGTAGGGATGTGCGGCCCCGATTTCCGAACTTGGGAGCTGTTTTTTGTCTCTCAAAGTAGCGTCTTAGAAACTGAAAGTTTGAGAAATTTGCAGGTTTTGGAACGAAAATTCAAAGCTAAAGGTTAGAATTGCTCAAAAGGAAACCATTAGAACTGAATTATACTTTAACAGCGTCTTGGAACTGCTGGAGAAGTGCGAAATGGAGGTCTTAAAGGCTGCACTGTGCAAATTCGACCGCGTCTGCAAGATATTAGCCATTTTGTAAATTCTGTCTACGGACAGATGTGTATCCATGGGCAACGATAAACACATTTAACATTAACATTAACATATTGATTTTTTGGGGGGAGGGGGTAATATTAATTTAATGCGGCATCTTTGCAGAAATGTAGTCGTCATCGTTGAAACAAACTATTTTTTCCTCTCTGGCCAAAATCGAAAATGAGTAGAAAATTGTAGCGCATTTAGTTTTATGTTCTCTATGGTACTCCCACTGAATCCGTAAAGAAAGGCCAGTTGTTACCGCCTCGCTTTTCGTTTGCCTGCGTCACATTCTTTAAGGCAGCTCAGATCTACTGGAAGTGTAGTATTGTTGTAAAATTTACTTTTTAATATAAAAATTTAGTTTGGCAAGTATTGTTCATTAAAAAGTAGATCGTGCCGACGAATAACTGGATAATGTCATTTTGTAAAATCGATGGCGACTAATACCAATGAGAAGGCAATATGCGTGCGTCAGTCTGGGGCGTATTGATTCCTTGACGGATGATACGATATGGAATCGACTGTCACTGGAAGCGCATCCATCTAGTATGTATTTGGGCAGAGGTGTGTGATGCTTATACGGAAATGAATGATATACGGTTGCGCTCAACATATCTCAGAAATCATTAGGGCCCCGAAAGGGTTGCTTTCTGAAACATTTGAAATCTATGTGCTACGCATGTGTTCTCTTTCTTGTTGATTTTGTACTTTTTCTACCTTCTTTCTCCTCTCCTTCCTTTTTTTACTCAGAAAAAGCGCTAGGTACATGTACTTTGCGGAATAATACACTGCAAAATCTGTGGTGTTAACTTTAACAACATGGGTGTTAATTTTTACACGCTCCTGGAATCAATAGGGGACCGCACCCACTGGTGTTAAATTTTACAATATTTTAATGTTAAATAACACCATGTTAGTGGTATATTAACACAAATTTTGGTGTTACAATGTATGATATGACAATGCTTTGGTGTTAATTTTTACACCACGTGTCGGTGTTATTTATTTTTTAACACTGCCGGTGCCAAAGTGACACTACTGGTGTTAATTTAACTCCCTCCTGGAATCAATACGGATCTGCAACCTCTGTTGTTAATTAACACCAGACTTTGGTGTTAACATATATATTTTTAATGTCTGACATTTTAGTAGAAAATGTATAATTTTTTATTATTTGCTTCTATTGTAACTACTTTCCTCTAACTTTTCATATGCAGATCACATGCAAAATTACAATTGTGCATCAACACCGAGCGGTGTTAAATCCTAAATTTCATCGCCAGAAACTAACACCGACAAGCTTGACACCGATTTGGTGTTAAACACCCCAGTTTATGCAGTGTACGGTTCAGATTTGGTCAACTTTGATAGTTGTCAGAGAGGGAAGTGCTGAAGACTTGTGAAATATGATTTCATTATCCGTGTAAATGACTTTTTTAAATTTATGCACAAAAATGATATATTTCGAAATCTCCGAGTCAGCCTTTAATTGTCTTTACAGTGGATAAATTTCATTAAAATTTGGTCATTCTTTCCGGATTCCTGGGATCATTTTCTTTCAAGAAAGACCGTTGTATGCCGTACAATAAATATTATAGACATTAGCCATTACGTAAACTTTTAAACGGTATGCCCAATCAAATGCACGTCCTCTTCAATAAAATTAACCTAAACCCACCAAAAAAGTAACTCCCCACCCCTGAAATTTGTCAAGTTCAAACGATACATCTTATTATACATTGTGGGATATAATTGGAAGCGGCATTTCTTTACGCGTATTTTGACACCTCATTTGTGGCAATAGATGGAGTATTGTTGAAGTTATGCCCACTTGACCTAACCCACCCCAGCATTGTGACTTTCATGCTGTTACAGATTGAAATCAGTGCAATCCTTTTCTTTTCTGCATGAATAATTCTCCTTCTCTATGGATTTGCTACAATTTTTAAAACCTGGGGTGGGCATAACTTCAACAATACTCCATCGATCACCACAAATGAGGTGTCAATACGCGTAAATAAACACCACTTCCAATTATATCCCATAATGTATAGACCGTATTCAATAGCCAGCCATGTTGGTGGACAAGATAGACGCATTCCAGTACTACAATGCATTCACCTGTCAATGATCCCTGTGCAATCGCTAAACTTGGATCGATTGACAGCTTCATGTATTGTAGTCCTGGAATGTATGCATCTTGTCCACCAACATGTCTGGTGGCTGACGTCATATTGAATTAGTGCTCTTTTGCCTGTCGTTTGCAGCAGCACTGTAATTGTATCCGGAAGTTGTATAGCGTACAAAACCAATATAATTTGATGAGAAAAGAGAAAAAACTAAACGAACTGACGTTTGAAATGATGGATGATTTCAAAGGTGTTATAGTATACAAATATTGACTGCTATGAGGGGCATGGTTGAAACTATAGGCCCAAGGTGATCTCGAAACCATACTATGCCCCGAGGCGTAAGCCGAGGGGCATAGTATGGTTTCGAGATCACCGAGGGCCTATAGTTTCAACCATGTCCCGAAAAAAAGCATTCAATGTTTTGTTTATATCCCTACTATATAGACTCTTGTCATCTGATTGGTTAAAAGAACATTCTAAGCCAAGATTCTTTAACATAGGCCTAATATGTGTAGGCCATGGTTTAAGTAACAACAATTTTGTGTAACTTACCGATAGTTCTCCAGGATCCAACTTCTAAGTGTTCCAATTAAACAATCCAAAATTATAAACAGCAAAACGCGAACAGTAACAAGTTAAATTCCAAAGTTCCACTTCTTCAATTCCATGTCAACATTTTTAAAAAGTCCGCATCATGTCTCGTAAGTTCTTCCTGCCACGATTGCAAAAGTACAGCGTTATATCCAGGAACACCTTGTCCTGTAGACCTTGTGGATCATTCAAATCCAGTGACTCTTGAATTTAGGCCATGTCTTCTGGCGATATGGGATTTTTGTGCTTTACAACACCATTACTAAGCCTTACCTTGCTGTTTCAGGGTTGCTGAGAAACATTTGAAAACTCGTGAAGAATTAGCAAAATCTTCATGACCTATGATATCAACTTTCCTTGTGTTGAGGAAGTCACGTTGGAGTCCAAAACGGATCGCCAACATCGACTTTTTGCTATACAAAGTGCCGTTTTTCTGTCGGCAAGATGCGTAGCAAGTCATTGAACTCCGAATTCGGCAACCTTTCCACGGCCTGAAGATTGGTCGTCACCGCTGTCAAATAATCCTCGAATATCTTCACGGCGTATTTTACCTGCCGTTTGGTATTAGCACTATCAGCTGCGTCTATGATTCATTTAAGACCTTCGTCATCTACAAGCTCAAAGCGTGGCTGTGATTCAGCCATTTCGTTGCCCTGTTCGGTGGTGGTGTTGTTTGTACCGGCCTCTGGACCAGCACTGTGTGGTAAATGTGAAACAAAAATTCCCTAAAAGCGATCGTCTGCTTCACACACAGAAATGGGAACCCGGTGAGTTCGAGTTCGCGTTGTATTCATCTCTTACACCAGCTTCAATATGTACACTCATAATACGGATGGATAGTCCGTACGGCAGTTTCTATGCTGGGAAGAGGTGTCCCGGGCATAGTTCATGAATGAGATGCCCGCTCTCCCAGGGCATAGTTCATTTTTGGTTCAATTCTTGAAGCTAGTTGAATTCATGCCTCCACTTTTAACCAATCAGATGACAGGAATCTATATATGAGGTATATAATTATCCATATCGCTCTGGAATACCTAAAGGTATAGTCCCACAGAAGACAGCTCCCGACCCAACCACTTCCCGACTACACAAGACCGCATTTTTTTTCAAAATCGGTAAAGAGCAAAAAATCCAAACGTTTATACCTTTATGTGAGTCAAGTGTCGGTGTTTGACGTCCTATTGTTAACCCTTACGCCACATCTGTTTCTCGGGAGTCGGGAGGGACTGAAGGGAAGAGGGAAGAAGGGTCGCAAATACGGGCGGGACACGAACCCAGGGTTCTTCGGGCCCCAGACACATAATCCTGAATACCACGCTACGACGGTGTCGCTGGCTCGGCCAGCGATTTCGTGCCCATATGTGTCTTCGTTTATGACGTCATCACTATATCCTGGACTTCGTGCATTTTTCTCACTCAGTGCTGTGGGATTTTGTGAGATTCGGTTGTCTGGGGATAATTATTAATACATTTAGCGATTGATGATTTCATTATTAAATCTAATGTCCGTCGGGAAATAACAAGTTAACGGCCTTTTATCAATTCATGCCATAATTGTATGCCCCCTTTTTCGGTGGTGGTTGTTTTGCTTTTGTTGAAAAGTGCTCTCTTCGCCGTCCAACGATTAAAGAGCATTAATCACCGCCTTTCATTTTCTTCGCGGTATCAGGTTCCTCCTGGCCCACATGAACGTGTGTTTCAGAACACAAGTTTTCGCTAATGAACTACTGGCACCAGGTGTCGACGTGTATCCGATATTGTGTAAGCAAATAAGGAGTGACGTGATTGGATGATACCCTACCCTGCACAGTATTAAACTTGTTTTGTTTTTTAAAGGAGCTAAAACGGTTTTTGTCGAGGTGATGGTATTAATATCCTGCAACATTTAAAGTGACGAAGGGTTTGCAAAAAATAATAAAATAGTTGTTGCGTTTGAATGTTAAGTGCCTTGTGTTAAGCTATCACCTTTAGGCATTCAAGACGAGTAATCGATAGTCTTGCAGTAATTAATTTAAGCTATAATATCAATTAAGAAATGTGTGGTGTGAAGCAACCTAATATGAAAGACAATTATGGTTAGATTAGCAGGAACATATGGCACACTGCTAAATGTGATAATTGGCATGTTCATAAAAAAGGAAAAAGCACAACGACTTTGAAGTGTGAAAAATTATTACTACATAGCTATGAGTGATTGCCATTAATTTGCATGAAAATTAATATCCACCCACACACACATGCATCTACCCACAAAACATACACACGCACTTGCTCGTACACATGTGTGCACATTTAATTAAACAACACACACAGATACACATAAGCTCACACACCGACATGTATACAAACGAACAAGCAATGTTTTTTGCATCAACAGCACTGGTGCTCAGCCTGAGAACCATTTAGCATGCAACATTTTATTTGTTCATATCCTGTTCATTATCATTAACTTTCTAGATATTCTTACGATTTTAAAGACATTATTATGCAACTTTTTTTTTCACTTTGACAGGATCTGAACTCGATGTTCCCGAAGCCATTTGAAGATGGAACTTTACAAGTAATTACCACCTCACTAGGAAGCAAGACGAACCCGTCATTGACCTTCCCCGCATTGAGCCCTGTTCCAACACTTACAGCTTCAGCAACAACAACACTACCAACAACAGCATCTATGCCAAGGACTCGTAGTCCGACGATAACTCATAGTCCAACGCCGACGGCTGAATCGTCGGGTCCCGCGCAGTTTGTGTTACTTCCAGGCGAAGATGATCCTGCGGACAATAACAGTCAATCTGTCAATAGTTCGCGAGCTTCTGCAACTGCGTCCAGTAAAAGTGGAGTACCTACACTAACGAGTGTAACTGGAATGGGATCAAAAGCAAATATCGCACAGTCGTACGTTGGAGTTGTTTCAACTGGTCCAACCAGAGCACCTATTACTTCAGTTTCTAATGCGTCTACTTCCCAAATAAAACTTCCAGGTGTTGATATGAAACCAAAGACTCCGATAGCCCAGTCCTATGTCGGTATCGTTACACCGACTACAAGAACTACTTCTACACCTGCTGCTTCGTCGACCACTTCAATTACGTCAGTTCCCAAGATCCAACTTCAGACCGGGATGGATATCAAACCCAAAACAGCGATTGCACAGTCTTACGTTGGTATTGCTTCTGCACCTGCTGTTTCCTCGACCACTTCAATTACGTCAGTTCCCAAGATCCACCTTCAGACCGGGATGGATATCAAACCCAAAACAGCGATTGCACAGTCTTACGTTGGTATTGTAAACGCGCCAGTTTCTGCACCCAATTCAAGCCCGCGTCTTAACCGAGCATTTGACAACCACACAATAGCGTCTACAACAACTATAGATACAGACACACATTCACACTCTAATTCCTACCATCATGAGGATCACTCTGCTGAAATTAAGTCTGTTCATGCCCCAGGCATGTATATGTATAACCATCATAGAAATTCATATGCCGAAGCGCTGAGCTCGGGAGAGGGCGTGTTTGACTCCTCTGATTTTGGCATGCCGTCGAATTCAGATTTAGGGGATAGTTTACAATCGCTGTCCTCGGCAGATTTAGATATTGTTTCGGGAGATAACGCACCTCAGAAAAGAGTTTACACGGTTGAACCACAACGTTTAGATCCGTTATCAAGATCAAACCTTGTATCCGATGCTAACTATCGTGCAAACAATGTATCCGATATTAACTATCATGCAAACCACGTATCCGATGCTAACTATCATGCAAACCATGTATCCGATACTAGTTATCCTAGTACGAAACCAATATCAATAGCACGGACAAATTCGGACACGTCATCAGCATCATCATCATCATATAAACACGTACGGAACAGTCTCTTAAGACGTCGCATTCGCAGAAGTCCGTTCAATTTTCCACTGAATTGACCAAGGAGTACAGAATAAACACCAAAAAGCCCATTTCCAAATCTAAAACTCCGGTGAACCCTAATGGATCTCAACCTACCAAACCCATTCTCGCGGCACCAACACTTACTTTTACCTCTGACACAAGGCCGAGCCTTAACACACAAACGCAGGCGCCTTCACAACCAAGTAATCAGAAACCATCTTTGGCAAACAAAGCTTGGGCAAAACCTACCATATTTACTCAGATTGCAGCACCACAAGAAAAGGGTTCACCTTCTGTGGAACGCAAGCCGGTTCCTCAGATTCAAGTTAATAATCAAAATCTTAAGCCGCAAGCGCAAATTATAACAACCGGACGAGCCCCAGCACCTCAAACATTATCATATAACAACATTCCTATGGCACAGGAGCCAACTACAAACTCACATTTGCATCCGTCTCAATCTAATACATTGCCCCATAACTGGACTCCAGGTTTTCAAAGTCAAGCTTCAGACTCTTCTAATCCTTCACTGGAAGACCTACATTTGTACACTATGCCTGATTTGGATATACCTCCTGCGTTACCTCCGAGAAATGGCGAAAAGCGAAGAGAACCTTCTCGAATTCTCACATCACTAGGTAGCGATCCAACATTGCGAGGATCTCCACGGTCATCCTCCAGTCTTCCAAGGTCGTCCGCGTTTGGTCCCCCGCTTCCTCAGCGAACAGGGCTTGAAAGAAGGACGTTATCAAATCAAGCTTTAGCGGGGCAACGCTCGGTAGCGCGTGGCAGCCCAACGACCAGTATCGAGACACAAGTGTCCACTCGACGTGATCTCGAAACAACATTTGGCACGATGGCAGAGACTGCGCACACGTCAAGACAGTTACCGCAGGCGCAAGTTGCTCACATGGTGCGTAGAACTAATTCAGATGGCAGCCATGTCGGGATCATTGAAACAAACTTGTAAACAGTTGCGAAAAGATTGGTAGACGTTTCATATAGAACTCCCATGGATGCAAATGAGGTATTGCCATTCATTCCGTCAAGCGCTACTGCACAACGTCATACAGCGCATGACGGAATCAATTGTAATACCTCATTTGCATCCATGGGACTTCTATATGAAACGTCTACCAAAAAAGTCGGATTCAGAGTTTCTTGAATATTTTACAGCATACGATTCGCAATTGAAATATTTATAAATCATGCCATATAATGAAGTGTAACTTCCACGAGGAAGGTGGGTGGATTTGTCCTGGGTTAAAGGTCAAGTTATTGAAAATGGATACACTACTTTGAAACATCAACAAATACTGTTACAGATTATGTGGTATTAACTACACTAATATGTTTGTTATTCACTTTTAATGGGTATAATTAGGATAGGAGCTATTCGGAACTTTTTTAATTTTATGTAATATTTTTCAATTCTAAATCCGTTGAAGTTCGCGTGTGAACACAACAGATTTATAATCTTTATAATCAATATGCCGAATTCTCTGTGGCGCACTCTGACGCGTGATTGCGTATTTTCTGCATTACCACTCTTTGCAATCGTGTCCGGCATCGTCTGACGTTACTTGTTTACATTTGGTGCGCCCTCTGGTGATTTAGGTGTAGACTTTTTCCAGATTTTTGGTCGTATACACTATTTCAACTGTGATTACCAAAATAAACTTTAGATATTTCAATTGGGCATAATTACATTATACCCTTTGCACCTACTCTGTATCATGTGCTTTATTCCATTGCACATAAAACACATGAGTAGGTGCAAAGGGTATAATGTAATTATGCCCATAATTGATATGCACAATCACACTTGTAATGTTTTGCCTGAAGTGTTTACATCACACAAACTGAGGGTGCTTCAAATGGAAATAGGTGGATTTAAAAAAAATCATGTCATGCAACCAAAACTAAGAGACGATATCAATCTGTTACCTATTTTTTTTAAAAGTACTATAGTAGATTCAACCCATCGTGTCACCTCTAGTACTTTTCCGAAGGTATGAGCATTGAATGAGGGGATGTGCAGTGTGTGGAAATTAGAAATTCCACGCTATACTATAGTTTTACTATTGAAACCAAGGGGGTGAAACGCATTCAAAACCAGTCGTCCGTGCTGGGCGCTGACATTTTGAATATTGCACGGAATAATTATCAGTTTGGGTGCTTGTATAAACACATCATGTCAATTCGATACAAACAATCCGCCAAAATATCAGTTGTTGGATGTTGGGTGCTATTGGGTGGTTAAATTTTGTCCTACCCATGGCCACACAACGAATGAAATGACACATCAGTCGTCTTGATTTAAATAAACCGCCTCAATGAATACATCTTTTCACCTAAGCGCGCATTGCATTGTGAGAAAAAAAAGTATCTGAGCACAATGATCCAGGTACACTATTATTACACCTGGCCACCTCTAACACATACATTAATTTGTATCACTACCGATTAGTGTATATGCAAAGCGGCACCCACAGTATGTGGAAGAAGCGGAGGCAGCCATTGCTTTCTAATGTTGGTACTAGGTTTTCTTTGTGGTCGGCAAAACATGCGAGACGGTGAATTTCTAAAGATTACGTAACGTTTTGCCTCTCTATCTATATAGAACCTCTTTGATTGAAACAGATTGAGACATGCAGTCCGATAGCAGAGAAAATCAATTCTATGCGCAATGAAACCATTCAAGTCTTAAACTCCCAAAACATTCTGACTAATCGCATTTACTTCAATGGTATTCATGCAACAGGTCAGTTGAATGTTATTGAATTTAGAGAGTTGTAGTTTGGATACAAGGAACAAAAGTCTTTGTACTCTCTATGTAAAGATGATGGTAACATAAAAGGCAAGATTATCTTTGTTCGTTCATGAAACAGGTGAATCGGGCCACATATTCTGCCTCCTCTCCCAACTAATCGACGCTGTCCAAACGTTTCCTCTGGTGACACGATGGGTTAAATCTACTATAACAGGTTTTTCTTTGTTATTATTAGACTTGTATGCTGACGATAGGGCATTTTCACCAATTTGCTTTTTATTTGGTTTGTTGTAGGGTAATAATTGCCCCCTACGATTACAGTTAGGTATAAGATTAGGGAGTTTCCGTAACCTGACCTCACAGAATAAAGCACAGGTTTATTCCGTTAGGGTTTCCGAATTCATAAGTGTGTCAGAAAAAAGTGTGTCAGATGGGTCAGGTTACGGAAACTCCCATAAGATTACGATACTAAAGGTGACGTGGAACTTGGAGACGTGTAAACCTCAAGTTATTTAGAGGATGTTAGATGAGTCAAGAAAAGGAGGTTTTTGAAAATGCTCTTGATGATAGATCGAATTGGAAATTTCACTCAATACAAATAATGCTCTAATAACATCGGAAATGCATAATGCAGTTTAACATTTTAAATAATGATGGCTATGCATTTAGAAATACAGCTATAAATGTGTGTACCATCATTTGTTATTTTAATTTTAATTTAAATACCTTCTTCGTTATGATCATATTCAACTAACGTAACAAAGCTATTTTTTGCTGAATATTTTATGCAAGTTGGATATCCAAATGCAATGATCTGTATTAATTTTTAAGTGTCAGTCATAATAAAAGTAGCATTTTATTTTTCACCTTGGATCTGTACAATTTGCAATGAAACGCGTCAGTATTCAAAAGCAAAGATTTGATATAGTTTAAGGCGAAAGCCACGTGCGCTGTTAAAAATGGATAATTACGGGTGGAAAATATAGTCAATTACGGGGAAATCGCATAATTTTGAAGATTCACAGCCATTTCCCGTGAAAACCACAATCGTTTGCACCAATTGGCACAAACCCGGCACTTCGTTTTCCTGGAAAATGCCCGTTAATTAACATGGAACGTGTAAAATATTGTGCGATGACGGTAATTTTTCCGTAATTTAACAGTAAATGGTTGTGAATCTACAGAAATTTATGTGATTCACCCGTAATTTACCGTATTTTCTACCCTACTTCTGTAAAACAACACACATCCATTTTTAACAGTGTGATATTAGTGCAATAGAGTACCTACTTCTTAGGTATGTATTATATGTATATTCAGTGTTTGAATTTATCAAACATACACCATTACAATTAACTTGGCTTGACTTTTTGATCTCCACATCCTTCAAACCTATCAATACCTTTCGGAGGAAGATTGTGCTACAGAAAAGGTTTAACACATTTGGTATTTAGTATGGACACTCTATATCAACGCTAGGTAGGTAGTACTCTCAAATTCTGGTGTCATTTTTTCAATATGGGCCCATTTAAGCTTACACAGGGGTCAAACTTTTAAAATGCTCCAATTATGTTCAAATGTATGCCATATCTAGTCATAAGGATTCAAAAATTGTATAGTTTGCACCATCTATGACCATTGGTTTTGGAGTTATAGTGTAAAAAAGGCTAAAATCGTAAAATTTCCATTGTGACCTTAAACTGCCCCCCCCCATTTAAAAAGTGACAACACAAATTAAGAGTACTAATTACCCAGCAGTAACCTAGGGGGGTCTATACAAACTACCAATGGTGTTAAACCATTTCTGTAGTGGGGGATGAACGAACTCCTTAAATAGAGCAGGAGCAGAATATTTGACTATTTAAGCCAATTTGTTTATTTTAATTTTAATTTAAATACCTTCTTCGTTATGATCATATTCAACTAACGTAACAAAGCTATTTTGCTGAATATTTTATGCAAGTTGGATATCCAAATGCAATGATCTGTATTAATTTTTAAGTGTCAGTCATAATAAAAGTAGCATTTTATTTTTCACCTTGGATCTGTACAATTTGCAATGAAACGCGTCAGTATTCAAAAGCAAAGATTTGATATAGTTTAAGGCGAAAGCCACGTGCGCTGTTAAAAATGGATAATTACGGGTGGAAAATATAGTCAATTACGGGGAAATCGCATAATTTTGAAGATTCACAGCCATTTCCCGTGAAAACCACAATCGTTTGCACCAATTGGCACAAACCCGGCACTTCGTTTTCCTGGAAAATGCCCGTTAATTAACATGGAACGTGTAAAATATTGTGCGATGACGGTAATTTTTCCGTAATTTAACAGTAAATGGTTGTGAATCTACAGAAATTTATGTGATTCACCCGTAATTTACCGTATTTTCTACCCTACTTCTGTAAAACAACACACATCCATTTTTAACAGTGTGATATTAGTGCAATAGAGTACCTACTTCTTAGGTATGTATTATATGTATATTCAGTGTTTGAATTTATCAAACATACACCATTACAATTAACTTGGCTTGACTTTTTGATCTCCACATCCTTCAAACCTATCAATACCTTTCGGAGGAAGATTGTGCTACAGAAAAGGTTTAACACATTTGGTATTTAGTATGGACACTCTATATCAACGCTAGGTAGGTAGTACTCTCAAATTGTGGTATCACTTTTTCAATAATTTAACACAGGGGTCAAACTTTTAAAATGCTCCAATTATGTTCAAATGTATGCCATATTGTCCGTCTAGTCATAAGGATTCCAAAAATGTATAGTTTGTACCATCTATGACCATTGCTTTGGGAGTTATATTGCAAAAATGGCTAAAATGGTAAAAAAGGTCAATTTCTTCGTCTGAGATGATTAACTTTTGATCACAACACATAAAAATTGCGTACCTGGAATTTTCAACTGCTAACTGCAGTCTTCATCAGCAGAATGACTTGATTCCCGGGAAATGTTGACCTTCGATGCCAACGACGTCAGAACCGGGTCATAGACTTTGGAAAGTTTGTATCGTCCCCCGTCCTTGCCGGCTGGGGGGGGGGGGGCTCTGATGTAAATTGCCTCTACATAGGGGAGACTGAACGTTCTCTAAAAACTAGATTTTTAGAGCATAGACGGCCAAGCTCTACGTCCTCCGAGGTCTCCCAGCATATCCACATAGAATCCCCGGGCCACTATATTGACCTGGATGAGGTCAGGATATTGGACAGGGAGTCACGCTGGTTCGAGAGAGGGGTCAAGGAGGCAATTTACATCAGAGCCACCCAGTCCACCCTAAACAAGGACGGGGGACGATACAAACTTTCCAAAGTCTATGACCCGGTTCTGACGTCGTTGGCATCAAAGGTCAACATTTCCCGGGAATCAGGTCATTCTGCTGATGAAGACTGCAGTTAGCAGTTGAAATTTCCAGGTACGCAATTTTTATGTGTTGTGATCAAAAGTTAATCATATCCAACACAGATGAACTTTCATTCTAAGGTCAATTTCTATTTGTACAGGGGTCAAAATCAGAAGTTCTCCAATTTGGGTAAAATTGAAAGAAGTTGTTCATCTAGCTTAATGTGTCAAAATAAGGAAAAGTTTGTACCATCTGCAATGCATAGTTACCATGTTATGGGACAAAATAGGTCATAGGGCAACATAATCCAATTGGTGTGGACCTTCGTTGACCCTTATCTCCGTAAGTAAGCATTTAACATAATAAAAAACTATACCTTTTAGGAGTCCTCTTACCTCAGGCAATAATTTGCAAGTATTTAAAATATAATCAGATTAACTTTTAATGTTGACCCCTATACAAATTGAGATTGACCTTTTTTACCATTTTTATCATTTTTACCCTATAACTCCAAAACCAATGGTCGTAAGTGGTACAAACTATACATTTTTGAGACGGACAATATGGCATACATTTCAACATGATTGGATCATTTTAAAAAATTGACCCCTGTGTAAACTTAAATTGGCCCCTATTGAAAAAGTGATACCACAATTTGCGAGTACTACCTACCTAGCTTTGATGTAGAGGGTCCATACTAACTACCAAAGGTGTTAAACCTTTTCTGTAATGGGGGGTAAACGAACTCCTTAAATAAGGCCCCTATGATATTCAGCTCCTGCTCTAAAAGCTTGGTGGTTTGAGAAGGGCATGAAAATGTCGGCAAGAGGAAAATTGGACATCCTCCCCGCAAATTAATAGTCTAATCTGTAGGTAGATTCATCGCAGTTTTATTGGTTCATTCCATGTTCCATATACGAATGAATTCACTTCCACTCAATCCATAACCGGCCCACGAATGATTTCCATTTGTCAATTGTTACACAGGGAATGGGGATTTAGTTAGCAAATATAGCTCCTGGAGCATAGGAAGGGTATGTATAATGTCCCCTTGAAACCAGAACTGGCTATGTCCATTTTGGCATTTTTCGACCAACCAGGGGATCAACGAATACATGATATATCAACTGTGAAAAGGTATAGATAACATAAACTTGGAAGATTACTACTTATTCCAGATTTTCAGATACTGCTTATACTTGATTTTCTTATTTTTTTAGCTATAATCAAACTTTAAACCCGTCTATCTCAAAATACCATTTTTCTGGACATAGCCAGTTCTGGTCCTAAGGGGACGATTTAATAGTGTAAAGGTTCGTTCATACTTCACTTCACTGCGTTGTGTTGTCTGACCTGCACTCTCTACCCCAGATACTGCATCGCTCTACCGCAATAAAGATAAATTCATTTTAACTGGATTTGCAGTGAGTTGGGTTGAGTAGCGGCAGAAAGTGATCGATGCATTGGCGACACAACGCAAAGTGCAGCGAAGTATGAACCTTTACCTTTAAAGTTGTTGGATGTGTCTGTAGCATTATTGATTCATGACATCTCCAACAAATCCATGAAATGTGGATAACTATAATGCATTATATTGCAAAATAAATATATAGGTCCGATAACTTATTTTTGTTCGAATTAGTATATGAGTCGCAGTGTTTTATTTAATTTATCCTCTAATGACCTCTCCAGACATGTGTTTAATGCTTTAAAATGTTAATATTTATTACTTCAGTTGTCAATGAACGGGGTTTTTTTTAAATTACAATAAAAATATTCTACAGCAGCCAACCACAAGATCGATCACACAAGGGAAAAAAACAGTCACGCTTACATGTATAGGGCTAGGATTTCAACGTGAGACCTTCCATTTACCAGTCGGACACTGTACTGAGCTAGCCCAGGTCATTGCATTTTGTAACTGAGTATACATGTAATTGTATGTTTAGCGGGCTAAGTCTAATGTCATTAGACAAACAAGTCAAACAATTATCTGGAATCGAGAATATATCTTAAGGTGCAACGAGAGATTTTGAGGCACCAAAATTTGGTCATAATAGTTAATTTGAAATAGATTAGAACTCAATAGATTTTTTACCTTGTATTAGCTACAGAAAATGTTGAAGAGGAGGAAAAAAAATGTCATTTTGATTTGGCTTATTTCAATGTAAAACGGAGGCTGAATTTCGTATTTGGCGCTCCTATAGTAAAATTAGGAATTTCACAATTTTTGTACCAAACATTGCTCAGCTTAATCCTTTCAGATGGGATATTTTTTATGGGAAAGCTTTACGTCAGGGCAAAAAAATCAGAAAATTCCAAGTTTTTTAGGGACACTGATATGTGAAATCCTCTCATTGCACCTTTAATCATATATACTTGTTTTGTAATTGACCCTTTTTGTCATTGACGGGGAAACCCAGTGTGAACGTTGTCACTGGTTTAGGGCACGGGGAAACGCATCACTTTCATACTTTTAATTTCAAAAGCAAGGAAGTTTTTCACTAGCCAAGTTAAAGGTGTCATAGACTACCGTGTCCGCGTGAATGAGTGTCCCTACTACCCATTCTGTAGATTGTGTTCGCGTTAGTGCTTCTATGCCTCGTTTGTTTCAGCACTTACCAAAATGGCCTGTATACAAAGGTCCGGTTTATTCCGGACATGTTGCTATGGTAGCTAGGACACTCTCTAATGGGGGACCCTCATTTCTCTACACCGGCATTGACTGTACACAAGATCTATAGTGATGTGATGCCTGGTCAAATATAGACTTTGTTAGCCAATCGGTATCTTCCAATACATAGCAGGACCAATGCAGTGTTAAATAGACCATGTTCTAATTCAAGCGGCATATTTGAAAGCCGGGCCTTTGTTGATTGCTGCCCAGCGCGACGCCCAAATTCTTGCTCAAATGACATGCCATTTACATCTTAGGTCATAATGATTAGAGGAGGAGCAGAATATAATAAGGCGGCCGTATTTAAGGAGTTCGTTTACCTCCCACTACAGAAAAGGTTGACACCTTTGGTAGTTAGTATGGACCCTTAACATCAATGCTAGGTAGGTAGTACTCTAAATTGTTGCAATCCCTTTTCAATAGGGCCAATTTAAGTTTACACAGGGGTACAAATTTTTAAAATGGCCCCAATCATGTTTAAATGTATGCCATATTTGTCCATCTAATCATAAGGATTGCCAAAATGTATAGTTTGCTACCACCTCCGACCATTGGTTTGGAGTTATAAGGTTAAAATGGTAAAATGGTTAAAAAGGTCTATCTCGATTTGTACAGGGTCAACATTAAAAGTTAATTGATTATATTTTAAATACTTCAAGTGATTGTCTGAGGGAAGAGGACCTCCTAAAGGTATAGTTTGCTATTGTTAAATTGCTTAATACGGAGATAAGGGTCAAAAGAAGGTCAACACCAATTGGGTTTATGTTGGAAATGTGACCCTATTTGTCCCAAAACATGGGGTAACCTATACATTTGCAGCTGGTAAAACAATATTACCTTATTTTGACTATGAAGCTAGATGAACCACTTCTATCATTTTACCAAACAAAATTGGAGCGAGCAACTTCCGATTTGACCCTGTACAAATAGAAATTGACCTTTTTTAAATTTTAGCAATGTTTAACCTTATAACTCCAAAAACCATTGGTATAGATGCGTACAAACTAACATTTGTGTGGATCCTTATGATAGAAGGACCCCCCCCCAATAAGGAATACATTTCAACATGATTGGAGCATTTTAAAAATTTGACCTGTTTGTAAACTATAATGACCCATATTGAAAAGGGGTGACACCACAATTTGAGAGTACTACCTACCTAGGCGTTGACATAGAGGGTCCATACTAACTAACAGAGGTGTCAAACCTTTTTGTAGTGAGGGTGGTGGTAAACGATGATTGTTGACCTGGGTCCAGCTCCTCCACTTATATCATAGATAAGCCCATCTCAACCAACTTAAAATGGGTTGTCCATTATCTGCAATCCCTGCGGAAAGATGAACAATTGAGCCAATTTAAAATCAAAATTGACGCAATATTGAAGATTGCTTTGGTGTGGCCGTTGACATTGACCGTTTTATGGGATATCTGCGTAACCAACGCTTAGGTAGTACACTATAACATTTTTAATCCTTGTAAAGACGGACACTTTGGTTACCTTTACCCATTGCCATCATTTTTTTATTTTTGTTTGCTTGATTATGGATTTACCCTGCTAAGATTCCGCCAACATTTTCACGAGGTGCACCCTGGCTAAACTTTGTTCATTAACTTTCACAGAAGACATCCAACTGTATCCATGAAATTGTTTTGTTCAAACTAAAAATGGTGTCTGACGTTTAGGGTATTGGAAACTAACGAAGAAAGTTATGAAAGATAATGATTGATCTTTTCTCCGTTGTTTGAAGAGTTTACTTGTTTGTTACACAAGTGGCCACTGTGACGTCCAATTCTATTGGCATTTTCACGGATAATTGCTTATATCACTTAAATTCTCACACGAGAATACAAAATCAAACCAATTATCAGGGGAGATTCATAGGATGAACGCTCCGAATTGTACGTTTCTTTACATTTCTGTCGTCTGACTAATGTATTATTGGATTCAAGTATGCATTATCCTCAGTGGCAACGTCACGCGGGAGGGGGCGGGAAAGGGGGAGGGGAAAATTTCCCAGTTTTTTTTTTAAAATTACATTAAAAAGGAAAGGGCAATTTTTCCCGGGTCAGAGGTCTTATAAAACGGTCGGATTTAGGCATGAGTTTTGCAATTTTTTTTCCCGGATAAAATTCGGCAGGGGGGGCAACCTGACCCCCTCCTGACGCCCCCCCCTGTTATGACCATGATTATCCGCCTGGTTTTCCACTGCATTCAGTCACAGAGTGGTTGTCTGTACTTGTACCACTTGTACGAAAAACATCAGATGTAAAACCACGACCTTGTTCCTATTTGATGTCGGTGGAGGAGTATCTCCATACCAATGCGGATTTCGCCGAACTCTCTTCGATTGCCCGTTGTGGGGCGTGTTGAAC
Source organism: Ophioderma brevispina (assembly GCA_023653785.1). Lineage (NCBI taxonomy): Eukaryota > Metazoa > Echinodermata > Ophiuroidea > Amphilepidida > Ophiodermatidae > Ophioderma > Ophioderma brevispina. Next base: position 15,102 of record JAMKCH010003429.1, on the reverse strand, counting down.
CTGTCCAGACGCGCCGTCAACTTGGGTGATTCAAAAAGGTGGCGTCATATGCGTTCAAGATCAAAGAGTAGTGGTCACTTCCTCGCTCTCGTCTCGTTTATGGAAAAAAGGAATCTCGTCTGCATTAAGCGGCTGGTCATCGTTTTCCGTGCCAAGCAGAATGACTCTTGGATTTCTGTCTCAGTGGTTGGTGGACGGGGAGCAAGGTGAACAAGGTGATATTGATACTGGTAATAGCTTGGAACGTACAGCGAGAATTTGGGTTTTCCATCCAGCATTGCGTCATGATCTCATAACTATCGTTAAAAATCAAGTCAAAAGGTAATTTATAAAAACTGAGATTTAGGCCGCGCTTGTAAAGACTGTGGTACAATAAGGGCGCTATTTGCACGAAACGAATGTATGTTAGTAGCATTAATGTATATAATTTAAATTTAAAAAAGGGTTAATATAAAAAGGACCCATTTCTACACGAGGGACTATATACAGTGTGTTCAATCATCTTTATAACATCATTAAAATACATCAAAATTAAGTAAAATACTGTACAAATACCTCCAGGACACACTGAATGCTCGGATTAGTAGGCAATAAAGGCAGGCGGTCAGAGGGCCAATAAATGGCAGACATGACACAATAAATATACAAGCAACAGTTTCCTAAAAATATACGAACCATTATAAAAACCCAACCATCAAGGGTAGTGGAGAGACGCCAGAGACAAGAACACAAAACTATATTTTAAGATAAGGAGCCGCGTATCAATGAGGTGACATTGCGCGCTGTCAGATAGTAAAAGCTACTTAGGAGGGGCGATCTTAGACAAAGCATTGGTATATGCATGAGAATGCTTGTGCCGCCAGTATGACATGCCTTGTGTGGAGAAGACACGGAACAATTATTTAAAACATGAAGGAGAGTTTTGATATTTTGACATAACTTGCATTTGACATTAAAAACTCTTTTGCCTACGTTCGAGTTGGTAAACGTGGGCAGGCAATCAATGCAAGATTTAACTTTCACAGAAGACATCCAAATGATCTGAACTTGCTTTGTTCACACTAAAATTGTTGGTCTGACTTTATATATGGACTAAGAAAGAAAGCTTATGAAAGATCATGATGATCTATCTCCGTTTTTGAACTGAGTTTACTTGTACCCACAAGCTGGCCACTGTGACGTCCACTGTCTAAATTGCATTTTCACGGATAATTGTCTTCTATCTACTTCAATCTAAACACGAGACTACAAAATCAACAATTATCAGGGGAGATTCATAGGATGAACGCTCCGAATGGACCGATTCTCTTTACATTTACTGTCGTCCTGTAATGTATTATTGGATTCAAGTATGCATTATCCTCAGTGGCATAAAGGGCCTGCCCGCTCTGAGGGAGAATTTCCCGCATTTTGGAAAATTTTCCTCTCAGGGGTGGTCAAAAAGCCAATTTTTTTCCCGGTCAGAGGTCTAAAAACGGCTGATTTATCATTATTTTTGCAATGTTGTTTTGTTTTTTCCCGGCTAAATCGTCCTGGGCACCCTGCCCCCCCCTCCCCCCTGCCTGTTATTCCCCTGCTTATCCTCCTTGTTTCCACTGCATTCAGTCACGAGTGTGTACTTGTACCACTTTACTAACCCTCCAGATGGTAAACCACGACCTTTTCCTATTTGATGTCCGGTGGAGGAGTACTCCAGAACCAAGTGCTGGATTTCGCCGACTTCTTCGATGCCCGTTGTGGCTGTTGAACCTGTCCCAGACGCCGTCCAACTTTTGGGTGATTCACAACTGGGTGGCCTTCATATGCGTCAAGTCAAAGTATTATGGTCACTTCCCTCGCTCTCCGTCTTCCCGTTTATGGAAAGTAATCTCGTATGATACAGCGGCTTTGTCATCGTTTTCCGTGCCACAGAAATTGACTCTTGGAATTTTCTGTCTCAGTGGTTGGTGGACGGGAACAGGTGACCCAGGTGATATAGACGGTAATATCTTTGAAAGTACACGAGAATTTTGGGTTTTTCATCCGCTTGCGTCATGATCTCATAACTATCGTTAAAAATCAAGTCAAAAGTATTTTAAAAATGAGATTTAGGCCGCGCCTGTAAAGACTGTGGTACAATAAGGGCGCTATTTGCACGAATGCTATGTTTCGTATCATTAATTTATATAATTTTAAATTAAAAATGTTTGTTTTTTAAATTTGTCTTGTTTGTTAAAATAATATTTGCAGAGTGTGTTCAATCATTCTTTATTAACATCATTAAAAATACAACATCAAAATTAATAAGATAATGTACAAATAACCTCCAGGACACTCTGAAAGCCTGCTTATAGGCACTAAGGCAGGCAGGAGGGCCAATAATTGCGACATGACCCAATAAAATATACAATCAGTTTCCTAAAATATTACGAACCATTATAAAAACCCAACAACCAAGGTCGGGAGAGACGACATGGAACAAGACCACAACTAGATTTAAGATAAGGAGCCGCGTCTCAATGAGGTTCATTGCTCGCCGTTCAGATATTAGTAAAGCTACTTATTAGGGCGTCTTAGACAAAGCATTGGTGATATGATGAGAATGCTAATTTTCCGCCAGTTATACCTGCCCTTGTTGTAGAAGCACTGAAACAATTATTCAACATGAGAAGTAAGTTTGATTATTTTGACATACTTGCATTTTACATAACTCTTTTGCCCTAAGTTCGAAGGTTGGTAAACGTGGGCAGGAAATCAATTCAGATTTAACTGCAACACTCAAACCCCTTTTGGTAATATCTATCATAGACTTCCCGTAAGGTCACTCTCTCGTCCTTCAATGAGTTTCCTGCATATGCCCTGTGCAACAGGGGTGATGTAATTTCTCCACTGCTTTTTGATTTTCACATTAATTCTTTTTAATGTTTTCTTTAAAACAAATTTTTCTTTTTTTATTAATATTACCAAATCCAAGTCACAAGGTTGCACAAACAGTGTTATATATGCGTTCCATCGCTTACTCCCGAAATACTTCATTTTTTTTGCTTCCATTGGACTCACGATGATCTTAATGGGAGACGTGGATTACTCTTTCATCGGCTTTCACGATTGTCTAAATTTGCTATTTCTAATTAGGAGTACAAGAGCGTATTCTTACATTTTCTCAGGACAGTTACTCGGACGAACCATTCGATTTCCTTTGTGGATAAAAATAGAATACATCCCGGTTCGCAATGCCAGGGTAAGGGGTTGTCCCATACAAATTTTCCCCAAAGCAGCACCGACTGCCCACTGAAATGTAGAGATGAAGGCATCAACATTTAAAATACGATAATATAACCACTTTAAACCAACCATATTTTAAAAACAGAAACAGCACGTAATATAAAGCATTGGGAAGTCAAATGCCGCATATCAATACAACAATGTAACCACCCCTGTCCAAAAAAAAAAAAGCAAACCAATGCTTCCATCAGAATACTGAATAACACAAACTAAACACCTATCTGTGTGGGTATTTGTTGTCCCCATATCAGAGTGTGGTAGGCCTATTGTTATTTCCATTGACCGTTTGTAGCTATTTGTTTTTCGTCGATCTGATATATGCCGTACTACTACTAATGTAATAATAATCATACGTTTTATATTGCGCTTAATCTCCGTAAATAGCCTCAAAGCGCTGTTACCTATTATATCATTACGCCGGTCATCAGGAAATCGTCACAATACTTTCGCTTCATCGGCTGCTGCTGGCCAAGCGTACCTCCCTATCAACACTTAGAATTGTAATATTCCCCATAACATGATGCCAGCTCCCCATTTCGTTTTCGGCCAGCTCCCCAGGCAATTCAATTAATTATGTGCCCAGGGGACACAAACACGTGGACCACGGCGGGTTTGAACTTACGATTTTAACGCTCTAAGGATCACGAGTCCTGCCTTTTCCAACTGGACGCACTCGTGCTCTCAAATGTACACACTCATATATATGACTCCCCGCGTTATTTGCCCACGGCAACACATCAGAAGGGATGTTTGTGATCGTGGCGCATCCTCAACTATGTATAAAAGCGGGAAAAAGATCTGCCATTGAGAGAATAAAAAAAATATTAAGATCTTAGAGACCTTAATATTTTTTATACAAACAACTATGGCAATTTTACCCACATCGGACATAGTCGTGAACTCGTTTTCCTAATGCTTCTGGTGCCAGCCCTTTACTGGTAATTTGCCACATGTGTCGTCACTTGTGTAATAGTCAGTCCAAAGATCCCACGTTAATAAACCAATTCTGCTATCCTTCACTATAGATTTTTCTCACCCTAAAAACCCCCGATATTTTTTTCTATTACTTGCTCCGTGTGTTGGTAATTTTAATGGCATGTGGGGAAAGGATCCAATGTTTTGAAAGGTGTTAACGGAGGGAAAGGGTTTCGGGGGAGAGAGATCTAGGAAATGTTGTTGGAGTTCTGTGATGAAAATAGTTATGTGTAGCGATTTTTGTTCGAAATCGGACACAATGAAAGTGGACGTTCAGCTCATGGGTAACTGAGACAGAGATTGAATTTTGTATTACGTGGGCAGAGAAAGAAATTTTATGAAAAATGTTAAGTGATCCAAGGGAATTGCAGCACATTTTGTGGTGCGATGTGGACAAGAGGAAGTGACAAAAGTTTTTTAGGAAGGTAGTGGCTGGAGAGGAGGAAAGTATGGAGCTGAAAGAAGAAGAGAAAAGATGAAGAATCAAGTGAGGAGAGAAATTAAGGACTTGGGGAGTATTTATTAAGAATTGTACTGGTGATGAAAAATTTTTTTTCAGTTGAGCGTTTGAAAGTATTTTGTTTGTAATAATGGGTGTGATGGATTCTGGAGATCATTCCAAAGTTTGCGCGCCTGATACTGAATCAAGTGCTTTAAGGGAGATTTTGGGAGGGGAAGATGAAAGTTTGTCGGCTTTCTGGTGTTATAGCTGTGGATTAGTCTGTTTGTGGTAAAGTATTGCTGAAGTTCGGTGGTAACTGATTGTTGCGATAGTCACATGAATAGCGGTTGTTTGAAGTTGGTTTTAGGTGCTCTACTTTTAAAAGTATTTTCAGTGAGTGAAATATGGCAACGTGGGAGTTCTATGGGGTAGTTTGTGATAGTGCGAATGGCCCTTTTCTGTGTGTGTTTAGAGTTTTTGTGAGTCGTGAATGATAGTTGGATGCCCAAATGATGTTACAAGTAGCTAGGTAGGGAGAACTAGTGTGTTTTAAAGGTGATTTTTAAGGTTTAGTCCCTTGGAAGTGGTGTTTAACTCTGTAATTGTACCATTGCGTGAACGCTTTGGTAGTGACGTGTTGATACTGTTCATTCCATGTTGTTTTCGTCGATTGTGAGCCAAGAAATGTGGTGTGATGTACTGGGAGATTGTCTGGTTATCTATTGTACTATTTGATTTGTGCTTGGTGTCTATGTTTTAAATGATAAATTAAAGGATGTCTTAATGGTGTTAAAACCAGGGATCAGACCAAGATTTATTTGAAACGTTTTTTAAAGATGGAGCATGTTCATTGTCACATTACCACAAACTTAGCATTTTTCTTACTTGGTTGGTCCACTACTAAACACCAAATAAAGAGCACATAGAATGTACATATTTGCCTTAATCAATACTGATAAAAGTAACTTCCTAAGTGCTTATAAATTTTCGGTTTCTTTCTGAACTATAGCCGGAGATATACAATCTCCTGCATAATATAGAGGATCCAGCGACACTTCGCGTGATAGTCATATGCCATTAAAGTACCGGCACACGTTAATTTTCCTCTATAACCCTTAAATTAATAATCAAAACCTCTACTTTACCAACAATACCCACGTGAACTTATGTAGATGTCTTACCAGTTAGTATAATTACTAGAAATTAATAACCAAGCATGATGAGTGCATTTTATAGACCTATTTAAAATGTTAAGTATTTAAATTTCAAAAATGTTTAAAGTACTTATTCATTTGTTACATAATTTTACGTAAGGTCGCTTAAAATTATGAATTTTCATTAAGTCTTGCTTACATACATAACCTTATTTAAAAGGACCAAGGACATTTCAGAATTGTGCGCCCCAATTTTGTTTTAAACCGAGTCTTTGCGTATGTAAATTCTTACAAACTATATTCATCACTTCTGAAGTGATATGCCAAAACGTGCTTTTATGTAACAAAATAACAATGCCTATCCATTTTCCTATCGTGCCCAGATGGAAACTGCAACATGATGTCCCATAGGACCAATTTAGGACAGCATCATATTCAAACTGAGGTAGGTTGGTAATGATGATTATGTTCTACTTTTGTGTCCCATAACTTCGAAAAATCCTGGTAAACAAGGGTATTCTAACAACCAATCAAGTGCAAACAAGGGAAAACCGTACCGCAGAAAATTTACTTATCCTTCCTTTTTTAAAGCAATATTAGCACATTTGTTGGATGAGCTCCCCCAATTTTCAAAATTTGATATTTTTGCACAGCTAATGTGGTAATTGTCTAAAAAACTACACCTACGAACGAGAATACTCAAAAATGCTTAGTTATCATAAATAGCGATTTTTGTAATTAGACTTGGGATCATAAAGATTGGTACTATAACAATCAAAGGGCTGCGAAAAATAAGCGCGGGGGTGTAGGGGGAGTGAAATAAGATGGTACCGGGGTGGAGCGCGGGGAGAAGAAAGGAAAAGAGGAGAAAGAGAAGAATCAAGGAAAAAGGAACACCCCTGCTAACGTTGAGCGGATTACCTCGCATACCTTCACACATATAATACAATTGAGCACTAATAGTGACAAATAGCAGCTATGTGAGCATAGATACTCCATGGCCTATTTCCCCTATTTCATATTGGAAGGCCGTTTCCAGGCAGCCGTTGAATTATTACGGGGATCCCGAATTAATTATTCTAGTTACCAAATTCCTTCGTTTGCGACCATAGACATTGTAGAGCTTAACATTCACGGTATGTTTATTAGCAGTTAACCAATTTGCAACGTGTAAATTCATTTTTTTTGAAAAATTGGGGTCGCTCTCAAAAAAATGTGCTATATGCTTTAAGGGCTTACATAAATTATTAGTACTTTTCAGCACCAAGTTTTTGGAACTTACGAGGGCGGTTTTTCTCTTTCAAAGATATTTTGTATTAAAATCATTAATACTTAATTACCTTCGGTAAATGTATTTTAAAGCGACTCAAGATTTTCCCGACGAGTAAACACTCAATGTTTCAAACCAAATCGTGTTTTTCTCGCGTATTCATAATGCTTTAACCATATTAATACTATCACTGTGTGAATAGCTACGCTCAAAGCGAAGTCCTTAAATCAAAAACTTGTTATAAAATCCGATCCAGAATTTTTGTTATACAATGTATCCAATGGCACTGTTATACTGTCATAATGTACTGCGTAAAAACGAAAAATCCGGGTTATCTCTACTTTGGAATTCGCATTTAGTGAGTACTTCTAGATATTATTTTTAATTACTACACAACATTTTTGTCAAATCGCTGAGTCAGCCTTTAAGGTTTTGAAGAATAAGTACTCAAGTAGCACCACAACCTCTTACAAAGTGATCATAGTTGATTTACAAGGCTGACTAGGCTACCGTGTATAACAAAAATCGGAGATCCGGAATTTTCTAACAAATTGTGATTTTCTATTTGAAGGATTTCGATTCGAGCAGCAACGTTATTCACACAGTGATAGTATTGGACAAGCATTTATGATAATTATGTAAAAACACTCTTTGAAATTGCGTGCGCCCTCATCGAGAAATCTCTGAGTCAGCCTTTTTAAAATCGCTAATAATTTTCATTTAAAAGCATAAATGATTTCTAAAGCTATTAAAATTGTACCTGTTAATTCACAAATTGGATCAGTCCCAGGACCAGTGTGTAGGGGAGGGGCGATTTGTACGATGTAAAATTAAAAATGCAGTTAAACAGTTCAGTACTTCCTCGATAAAATTGTGTTAGTTTTTACGTTTCCCTTCTCTATGATTTATATTATATTATAAACATGTAAAAAACGTGAAACCATTCTTACTGAAGAGGGGACGCTAAGGGGATTGCTGGCAAAAAACGTATGATTACTCAATATGATATGCTGAAACAGTTATATTTGGAACAAGTGTTTTAAATGAAGTTGTTAATGCTTTTATTTTTATTTTGACAAAAGCGATCGGTTACATGCTCATGTAAGCGATTGTCCCTCACCAAACTCCAACAACCCATAACCGCCTTGCTTATCACCGAGCGAAATAGCGACATGACACCGTTAACGAGAAATATACTTGGACTTTCAAGGTGAGTATTTTAATAACTTATAACATTAGATATGATCAGAAAACAATTACATTTTATACAAGAAATCGCTTTCTATTCGACCTCAATGTGAACAAGTGATAATTAAATTACAGATTATTCTTACAGGTGGTGATGTTAGAGCTAGATTTGTTTCTGCGTGCTTTGGTTGGGACGTGATGGTTTTAACATTTACAGTATGATTACATTTGTACTTGATTCTTAATAAAACAGATTGCTGCGTGTAAGCTACATTTAAAAAGAAAAAGCTGAGCATATTTTATGAACCATAGCGATATTTATTCAACTGGTTTAAATTAAGATTTGTGTATCAGAAGGGCGTCCATTTAATCAATCATTTACAGTGCATGCAAAACACACAATTACTTATTTAGATACCATTCGAGCCACCCCCACCAGGCAGATTTTTTTTAGGTAAGGTAATAGATGAAAAAAAACAGAGTAATTGTAGATTTAGGGTCAAGGTAATGAAACTGAGGGGGTCCTCAAGAGAGAGTCTAGACCCAGGTTAAAATGCACGGACGACGAAGCTACAGGGTATAGTGTGAACAACAAAGGTAGGACAGGCAGTCCCATGGGCACGGTAATTCAGGACAAAGTTCATATCCATATGCGACATCGAATAGTCAATGTGAATACTTTTTGTGACGTCAACAAAAAAATAGTTGACATCAAATAAAAAGGTGTGGATAATGCAGAATTTATGAAAAACCGATTAAATTGCTCCGCGTGGACGGGCAAACCCTAATAAATTATCGAGGCTATGTATATAATATATTATATCACTAAAGTACCTTAAAGCAATTTTGGAAAAATTGACCCCACTTGATGATGAGGCTTTAATAAAGCCCTCTACCCGACCCTATCTGGACTTTTTTTGTAAATTTTTGAAACTATCAGTCCGCTTGCCATGGCCTGCACGTGAAAGGTCACTCTTAGGTCTAAGTGGGCCATTTCCTGATAAATTACCAAGGAAGCGGTCCCACTCTGGTCTCTAGTCAATTTTCACCAGAGTTTGCCTGTTGTTAATCAGGGGATTTCCCGTAAAGATAAGGAAACCGGGTCATTTCGGGCTTTTGCGTACTTGGTGGCTGTGGCCTGCCCTGTGGGCCCCGCTGCCGATCGGACCGTCCTCGTGAGTACCAAGCGGTCCGGGGAATTTCTCAGCAGCAAATTTTTCCGGTTACTTGCCGAAAATGACGGTCAATTGCCCGTCAATTACGAAAAATCGGTAAAATAACGGTTGCCCAGGCCATTAAAATAAAACAGCCTAAAAAGTACGGCCTTTTCCCGTATTATTTCATTGGTTTCCCGTACTTTTTTCTCGCATTACTGTTAATTACACATACGGGGGGGCCATAAAATTACGTTATTTTTAGTCTAGTATTGATTCCCACAAAACAATTTTCGTGAAATAAGATTGTTGTAATCTGTAGCCCTCATAATATGTACAAGAGATCACCAGTGTGTGTAATGGGTAAGTGTATCTGGTGCCAGGATCCACTTAGAGAATGGTATATCACTGACTTAAATTAGTTTCGCAGAGATCATGCAGTTTATAAAAGTAATGCATTTTAATCTTTCACCTTAAAAACAGTCCTTGCAAACCTGGTTGCCGAAGGAACCCATATATCCAGAGGGCAAGACAGTACGTCCTTCTCCAAATTTCACACGTACCCCCATTCGACAAGGATTTGTCATAACAGTGATCACTAGACAAACAACAAACAACAACTCGATTATTTTTATAAATATCTTTGCTTTAAAAAATTAACTCTGTATGTGACGATTTCAATAAAAGAACGCGCATTACATTTCGTACCAAAGGAATAAAAATCTGCTAGTGCGTTCCATTCAAGTTTAATCTATTATGAAACCAACCACCAAGTGAAATTTTACTAGAAATTAGAATTGTACAGTTTCCCCCAAACCCTCAGAAATTATCCAAAAATGGCACAGACAACATCTTTACCACCCCAAATGATTGTTACTCTCCCAAACATTATGATTAATTTTCAAAATTTCAGACACTAACTTATCAACATTTGAGACTCCTCATTTAGGCAAAAAGGCCCAGATTCGGACGCCAACCCTGTCTCGGGCTGACTGCGTTGCAACCTAAGTTGATTAGTGGTTATGTGATTCAATTTTAACATGTAAAACTGTTTTCAATGCAGTCGCAAATATATCATTGCAGCTAATCAATTACGGATTTGCTGGAACATTGGGGGGGGAAAAGCTTCGAGTAATCGACATATCACACCCCCCGTGAAACGTAAATTTAGAACTAAAAAACATATCAGCAAAAGTTTATTTTCGATGATTGTGATCCCAAACAAAGAAATAAGCAATTGCTACCGTCGTTTTTATATATCACCTTATTCGGTGCATTTGAAAAATAGATATTTTCGCCTGGCCAAACTTGTGACACTATGTTTTACATTTATTCACTGGAAAACTATGGCTACCCAATTACAATGAGCGGATGCTTAAAATGCGGAATGGCCGAATTTATTTCAGTGCTTTGAACGACACCCCAGCATGTCTTACAGGCAAAGTTTCAATTCCAAGTATAATATTATACTAACCGTTTTTTCACAGGAGTGACCCAAAATCCAGGCATACACATTAACTCCGTCCAAGTGTGAATTAAACAGGTCCACCCTGGTAACCACGCCTATTAAAACAGGTTCGTCTAAAAGCGGAAAGAAAACAAAGAAAATGATGATAAACTGTGGCAATGTGAAGGAGAGGACGATGCGGGAAATGAGTTAGCCATGATGATGGTTGATAGTGATGATGATGGTGATGATGATGATGAGATGGTGGTGGTGGGTGAGATGACTGTGATGGTGGTGGTGGTGATGATGGGTGATGGTGATGATGATGATGTTGATGATGATGCGCTGAGATTCTGGCGATGTAGTAATGGATGGTGGTGGTGTGGTGATTGACGCTTGACGACGCTGACGACGATGACAATGATGAAATGATAATGGCAATGGCAATGACGTGCGATAAGGACGTATTGATGATGGTGAGGAAATGCCTATGATGAAACATGATAAAATATAAGTTCAATTAGTTCGCTGAGGTGTTGTTGATCTGGTTGTTAAAAATTCAAATGAAAGCAAAACAGGTTCGTCTCAAAAGACAACTGAAACACCCTTGCAAATTGCCTGTTATTTTAAACGTAAAACCCCCCTCATCTTTTTTTTTTCAATTTCAGATGACTAAAAAACCTTAATATTTAATGTGGTAAAGCTAGACATTGTCTTCTGAGAAAAACTTTTTTTATTAGTGGTGTAATTATATAACCTCTTCACTTACAGGTTCTCGCAGGATCACCATATATCCGAATCTGCAAGTACATATGCGACCGCATGATACATTGTCACATGTGACCGCCGTTTGTGCAAGGGGTTGTTATGCAGAAATCGACTGAAATGAAAGAAAGGTATTAGCTTTAGACACTATCAGTGATTGCCTAAATCATTCAATGAAAAATCATCTAAAAAATATTTGTGCATGTATGTAACAAGTACAGATTTTCCTAACATACCCGCAAATGATAAGACAGAAGCAAACCTAATAGGACAGATCGGAGATTTTAGTCATTACTGTAAGTCGGACACTTACTACAACACGTTCATTGAATGGAGAATTAGTTATCTTGGAACACTGTCGTTTCTTCCTTTTCTGTCAATTATACAGCTGGAAAAGGTATCTTGATGATAATTTAACAGACTTATCCTTCACTTGGAAAAGCCTATTGATGCAAATTTCAATGTTTTTCAAGATCATGATAGTGTCTTTAAGTGAGCCCCTCGAAGAGGCTAAACTATTCAGATGTCGTTGAAAATATTGCCCCTCTGTATTTTTGGTGAAATTTCTGCAAAAAGAGGTTTAAAAAAACTCTCAATCTACATGCTGGATGACTTTCACGTGTACATGGCAATGTTTTGTTTTCGAATCAACGATCAACAATTTACGTCATGAAATGGAGGACAAGTCCTTGTTCAATTGTGAATTACGCGTATGTACAGAGCCAGCTTAACAAAAGATATTTAAAAGTGTTCTAAAATCTTTTAATCATTGATTGATTATCTTTAGATTATGTTGGATCAGGTAATCAATTTCAACGTGTACTAAAAATAATCTTACTGAATTTGTATATCATCCGCGTTTACACAATTAAATTACGGGGGAAATAAGGGGTTGTTTTAGGTGGGCGATGTAGCCTTACATCTTTTTGGGTATTCAAAAAACACAAAGAAAAATAACAAAACACGCTTTAAGGGTTGTTTTATCAAGCCGCAAGGGAAAGAAAAAAAAGAAAAGCGTGACATTAAAACATGTATCAACAAGAAATTCCAGTAACCTTGTTAAAATAAAAACAACAAAACATTGTGTTTGTGTTTGGCCATAAGGTTCCTCTCTTCCGTCCTTTTCTCGCCATTTCATGTGATTCAGTATATATTCGAGAAAACAAGGATTTTAGATGTGATTTACACAAGTTCAAAATACTTCCTTAGGAGTACTTTCCGAAGGTCCGTTCGCGTGCTGAAGTAAAGGCCCTTAATAAAACAACCAATATGGTCAGGGGTTTGGACAAAAATACCTCCTCGACTCGAGGGTGGCTTTGGACACGCTGACAATTAAAATTTGTTCTATTTTTTTACCAAAATTGAATAGTTACCATTCTGACACGAATTTCCAATAATCCAGTTGGACATGTACAAGTCGGATAATAGACTTAGTTTCTCACATACCACCGTTTTCACAACCACTATTGCTACCAGTAATCGACTGTGAAAGTAATACTAGGAAATTAGTGACCTTTATAGAAATAATTTTGAAACAAGGATAAAGGTAGGCCCTATATGGTTTTTAAATGTACTCTCTCTCTCTTAACGACAAAACTGTAGCGACAACGTTATTTTAATATAATATAGAATAATTTGAAGTATCTTAACGCGCGAACATTACCCCCGTAACGTGCTAATGGCGATTTTTAGAATTATGTTATTCAAAAGCTAAGCAAATCAGGGAAACCAGAGTACAAGACCGATTTATTCCAAGAAGAAAAGCGGAGTGACCCAGAGAAAACCTGCAGCAACGAGTATGAATCGAGAAAGAAACCAAATTCACATAAAGTGCCGAGAATGATCCTTACCGGGAATTGAAACCAGATCTCCATGGTTCAAGGCGAGGGTAAGATACGCTGCACAAAACCCGTTACAATGGAAGAACAAGGGTTGGAGGCTTTACTTCTTCATTCTAAAAAAGATTTCAAGGTAATCGTTCAACTAACTTCGCGTTCCTTCTGATTTAATGAATTTCTCTACCATCAACCAGTAAAAGAACACAAAAAGAATGATCCGAGAATGTGCAAAACGCAGTATGACGAACGTAAAGTAACGTCAATACGTAGCACGTAATACCCGTTTAAATTGCTAATTGAATCCGGAAATGAACATTTTGAAATTACGTAAAATTTGCACAGCTGTTTAAGAATCTTTCTAAATTGCTGTTGCTATTGAAATGAATTTTATGGAGGTACGGACGTTTTCACAAGCACTATTGCTACAATGTGAAAAGTATCATTAATTGCGTCATTTATAAAATAATGACATACCGTATAATACAACTTTAAAACTTTGTAAGTTGTACAAACTATTAAAATGAATTGTGCGATTGAAATGAATTACTCACCGTTCTCACACGAGTCTCCAATAAATCCAGTTGGGACAAGTACACTTGCGTCTATCGGTTAGATTCGCACAACGTACCACGTGTTGCAATGCATTAGTACTACAGTAATCGACTGTTAAATAATACACGAAAAAATAGCAAGCATATAATAAATAACCATTTTGGATTATCCTTCAAAAATGTTGCTGTGAAATGAATTGCTCACCATTCTCACACAGAGCTCCAATTAAATCCAATTGGACATGTTACACTTGCGTCTATGCGCTTAGATTCCACACGTACCACATTTTCACAGGCACGGCTGCGCAAGAGTCAACTGAAATATAAAACATACTGGGATGGTTAAGATGGAATGCCGGACGTTAACCTATGAATATTTTTTACAAATTCTGGGCAGTCGCTCTGGTTTGAACCAGAAAAAATACTCAACGTTGACTGGCGGCGCGAATGTAGCAAAACGCGGCATGACTCAAAACGTATTAAACCTTAAAAAACTAGTGCGTAATACCCAGTTTAATTGCAAATTGAACAATTAATTATTTGAATTAGTGTTTAAGAACCTTCAACAATTATATCTGTTGCTATAATGAATTCCACATGTACGTGTTGTACCACCTTTTTACAAAAAATTATTTTGAATTTGCCAGAAACGGAAATATGAATTACTCACCATTCTCACACGAGCTCCCAATAAATCCAGTTGGACATGTACACTTGCGTCTATCACTTAGATTCTCACACGTTACCACCGTTTACAGGCACTGCTGCTTGCAGTAGTAAACTGAATAATAAAAACAATAACAAGTATGGCTAAGATTGTATGCCGACGTTACCTATAAATATTTTTTACAATTCTTGGCAAGTCGCTCTGGTTTGAACCAGAAAAAAAAAATACTCAAAACGTTGACTGGCGGCGCGAATGTAGCAAAACCGATGCATGAGTAAACGTATTAACATAAAAAAACTCAGCGAGTAAATAATACCCGTGTACAAATTGCAATTTGAACATATGAATGTTTGAATCCACAGCGTTTAAGAATTCTTCAACAATTAT
>JAMKCH010003428.1:0-46249 GCA_023653785.1 Ophioderma brevispina | reverse complement strand
ACACGGGTAGCGTAAGTTTATTTTTTCCATGGGTATCAAAAGATAAGTGACCCGACATCCCCATTATGACATCCACTATGACGTCAGATTGAGGAATTCATGAAAATACATGTACTGGAATTTTATGGGGTGGAAAACTTGATATTTCGCAGCAATTTTAGCGACCCTCAAAAGCATTATTATACACTCCTTTAAATGCTCTCAATTTATAAAACTAGTTCATTTCCATCGAGAAGTAGTAGAGCCAAAAACCGCATGAAAATGGATATTTGGCGGAGACGAAAAATTGAATTTTCCCCTATGTGCGTCTATGGAAATTGAACAATTGTGCGAAACATGCAAAACTTTATGACGTAATTGTGACGTAAGGCCAGGCATGTTGGTACTCATTTTGGTATCAATGGAAAGAGGAGGACCATAGCGATATCTATTGGTACCAAAATCAAGTGGCCTAGGAGTTCTGTGTTGGTGTAGGCACGTTGCAACTTCTATCCCGAAGGGGGGTAGTTTTGCATTTTGGCAGCCATTTGAAAAAAGCGCTCACCGTTTAACCCGAAGGGTGGGGATTTGAAGACAACTGAATTCAATTGCTATGGGAAAAGGCGTCACAAAAAAAGGGTGTCTCCAAAAATCCCCGGGGGGGGGGGGTTGCATGGGGTGGGGGGGGGTCGTGGAGCCAGTAGTCTAACACGGGCAACGGCCAACTTGATCGCTGCACTTTGAGTGCGTTACTTTTACGGTTACTTCGTAAGATTCCTCGATCACCAGAGTAAAGCGTAGCATTTGTACACTTTACGCTTTGAAAGGGGGCTGTACTTTCGCACTCAATGCGCCGTGTAGAGTTCTTTAAACTGGTCTCCCATATTGGGATCTGTGATCTGGATCTCGGGTGATGCGCATCGGATTTGGATCTGCGCTCCGTGTAGATTTCCCCATTGAGGGCCTACTTCTCTAATATCCGTGCGGTGTACTTGTAAAAAAGCCACTTCCTTTTATTTCATTTAATTTACATCATATATAAAGTAACTGAAACTCTTTGGGGTGGATCCCAGGGGTATAAGGGCAAAACACCAAATAAAGCATGAAAGCACATTATTCGGACGCTCCTCCCTAATAACAAAAACACGGTGTATTAGTCAGAAGGGCTTACCATAAAACACTTAATGTAGGCCTATTCGGAGCGGATTCTCACTTCTTTGATCTCTGTTGGTGTCTTGCGGTGAGGGAGGTATTTTACTCTGGAATTTTCCACTGGACAGTAGTCTATGGTAACAGAATGCGAGTGGACATTATCTATATTGGTACTGCGTGAGAGGCTAACATTATCAGACAGGGATTAAAACTTGCTGGGTTTACCTCAAAGAGATATAGGAATTAGGCTATCTGGTGCATATAATTTTGTATTTTTTTTTACGAAACCTGGGCACGTAAAGGTATCAGTAACATACTTAACTTCTATGGTCATCAACATTGTCAAACACAAAGTAGGCCAAAACAAACGAAGGAAGCCACCAAAACCGTCCACGGAGGGAAGCTTCTCCAAAGTGTCCCTTTGGTTAAACCCAATAATTATTTTAACAATTTAGGACAGATATTGCCAATTTTGGTTACAGGCAAGCCCCTCAATCCATGGTTTGTAGACGCAAAGCATCCTAACTTATAATCATAGCGGGGAGGCCCGCGCTTCGCGCGGGCTCCGCTAGTTGAGTGAACGGTGAAGCGATCACTGAAAGGGAAGCGATCACTGAAACGAAGCGATCACTGGAACAGAAGCGATGACTGAAGAAACAGTTGTCTGTCTTTCTGAGTTCAATCCCGTGTCATCACATTGCTGTAGGTGGCAAAGAATGCGTCACACAAAAATATTGATTATTCTTCAAGTTTCTTGCACGACAGTGATGTGAGGACACGGGGGCGACAGAAAAGTGAGGCCACGGGGAGTTGGGACAACTGTGGAAAATATAGGAAGTGATCACTTGAAACAGAGCGACCACTGAAACGGAAACCGGTTTTGGTCCTGTCTTCCTGTAGTTCGCAACTCGCAATTATTAACTTCGTAAATGTTGGACTCGCAACCAGAATTCAAAAAGGTTTTATTGTTCCTAGGGCCCTTTATTTGTTTTCTGTTAATCCCTCCTACCCTGCGCCGTTACCCTGTGTTCCAGAACTTCGTATTCTATTTAAGGGGTTACGCAATGTTAATAATAAAGGATTAATGTAATTGTTCTGCTCTATTTTTTTTCTTAACAAAACGTAATCACGAGGCCCCTTCTCTAAAACATTCCGTCTTTCTTCTAATCTCCTTTCTCTCCTCGCTCAATCTCACCCATAATACTCTATCATAACTCCCCCGTGACGATTTACTAGCTGTCGTGCAAGGAACATTGAGACTAAACTTACTCTAAAAGTGTCCGTATGTGCCGTAAAACTCCGCGCAACTTGACCGGTCCGCCCATGCAGGGGCGATGCTGCAGCGGACAAATCCCCGGTCCTCAATTTCTGTCGTGCAGAAAAGTGGACGAATAAATCATAAGCTCAAACTATCACCTGCAATTTGAAGGTCAGGCAGCTAGGGGCAATGCAGCGGCAACCAAAGCCCCAAAAAACTAATGCGTACAACCACACCGTAGCAACTCGCCCCTCTGCGACACCATACCCGTAGCAACGCGTCTATGAGTACAAACACCCGTGGCAACTCGACTCATGTACACCGACGCAGCACGCGGTCCTCACGCTGTTACTACACAGGATACTATGGGGCTAACGTAAAAAAGTACGTGGACAGTATGTTGCGTCAGTGATGGATTTGACCATTATCTGTTGTTTTCACAATTTTCCTTGGTAACGTTATCGATTTGAGAAGGAGAAAAGCTCTCCGCCAAGATACGTCCAATATGTAAAAACTATAGGTGGTGAAATTTGGGAATGTGACGAAAAAACTGAAGGCGTGATATAGGGACAAACATATAACATACATGGATTTCTTGAATTATAGTATCTTTTTCTTGAATTATAGTAAGATGATAATCCCGCATTTGTATGTTTGCGCCTGCGCCTGCGCCCACACCTTCGCCCGCGCCGAATACATTAACCCATCGTTTCGTAGAGAGTTCATACCCAGATCGATAAAACCCTTTTTTTTTTTTTTTTAAAACAAATTGGCTGATGGAAAATATTTATGGCCGGTTTTAGATGGCCTAGCTACATTGCATTCACCAATACGGTGAGCTAGGTAAAATTGTAACGAATTTGTACCTGGACTGAAAGAGTAGGGTGGCCACAATTTGCCATGGCAACCGATTATGCTGGAGTGGGTAGACGAATGGTACCGTCCTTCCGCGCGGCTTCTAAGAGATTTGGCCCGAAATGATGCTCAGGACCCATATCTCCAGGACCATATGCTCCTGGCGCATAATGTCCTGGAGCATATGGTCCTGGAGCATAAATAAGCTGGAAAAATATCGAAGTCAAATATGCTCCAGACATATTTGAATACGCAAATGGTCCAGGAGGCTATGGCAAATGGAAATATTCCATATGTACCCCTCCTTTAAAATTCACAAGGAAACAAATCATATTTATTTATGGCCTACAATAACAAAAACCTAACCTAATTTTTTTTTAAAAAAAATAATGTGTTACATGTACACCTTTAAGGGGGTGGGGTCGACTATGGAAACCTTGCCTGGCAAATATATGCTTCTGGAGCGGGGAGCAAATATTCTGTCAAATACTGTTCCAGGACCATATTTTAATATGCTCCTGGACCATTGCGTATTCAATATGCTCCTGGATCATTTTGACTATTAGAATTTTTCCAGATTATTATGCTCCAGGACCATTATGCTCCAGGACCATATGCTCCCGGACCATATGTCAGGAGCATTATGTCCTTGAGCATACTTTCGGGCCAAAATCTCTTAGAAGCTTCCGCGCGAAGCGCGGGGAACCGCTGTAAACTCGGTTTCAAGAAACATTTTCTAATGGAAAAGTTTATGTTCCCAAATTGCAAATTGGATAACAAAATGTGCAATTTGTGTAGAGTAGTTTTTGATGGAGTTTTGAATCTCCAACCCCACCAGGTATTTATGACAACATCCCCTTTTTTAAATGTGTGTTGGTCATCATCAGTGTAGACCTGATCTTGGTCTTGATGTTACTACCAACGCATAGCGTTGGGCTTGCTCTTTTCATTGATACCAAAAGAGTATCCAAAATTCCTAGTACTACGTCAGAACGATCTCACAATGACCAGACACGTGTGCACTTGAGTAAAGGTGCAATTTTTGTTCATTTAAGCTCTAAAAGAATATTGTTGTTATACACGCCCCGTTTATCGGTTGAGCACTTTTTTGACTATCTCTGGGGAGGTATAGACAATTTATGGAATTGGTTTGGTTCTTATACAACACCATGGAATCTACTTCCTTACAATCCATGAGGTCTATATCGAAACCAAACCGCCCACCATCCAGTCGTCTGACGATGGCCTTCTGCATTGAAACTCAGAGTCACGACTTCTCTTCCTGGAAGGTCTATACTTTGAATATAATATATATAGAAAAGAGAAGATTTCAAAAGCGAATCCATCGCCACGCACGATAAGTTTAAAACAAAAATGCGGTCGCAATCGTTAGCAAAATCCAATAGAAAGAAAATACGGATCATACTGAATACATCCGATTAATAGTAAAAGCCTAGCAACGAGACAAATCAACAGTAAAATTATGCCGGGGATAAGACGGCAAGTTTATAAAGGAGTTAGTGGAGTATGATCAATTTTCGAATTTTAATCAGACAGTTTTTACACGCAGTGTACTAACTATCAGGATTTCCTTATGGTCTAGTGCACTACCTTGTTGATTAGACGTCAACCCAGTCCCTTTCTTCAGCCCATCGCGAGTTGTCCTTTACATATCGTATACAGTTTATCGAAACAAGGTATACATAATACAATAATATATTAACGTGTTTCAGTTAGGTTGAACATAGACAGAGTCCACGGTTCGACCTTTTCTACCATTTTGGGGTCTCACTGACGTTAAAGCAAAACAGCATTGGAGAGAATCCGCAATGCACACAAGAGCTGGAATAGCTTTGTAACTGTAATTTATTGAAATTAAAATTAAAACAAAAACCTTTATTTTTTTTATTTTTTTTATTTTTTTTATTTCAGTAAATTTGACAAATTAAACTTCCTTCCCCTCCCTTTATTCACCCCTTCTCGACTCTCTTTTACCCTCTCTTCTTCTTTTTCTCTTCCTTTTTCCTTTCCTCTCTCTTTTTTTCTTTCCTTTTCCTTTTTTCCTTCTCCCCCTTCCCTCTCCCCTCTCTTTCTCTCCCGCCTTCCTTTCTCCTCTCCCCCTCCTCCCCCCTCTCTTCTATCTCCCTCCTTTTAAAACATCGCTATGTATACCATGCAATATCACCTACACTTCAGTAAATTCAAAATTACAACAATTATAAAACAACAGATCACTATGCACTGATGAACCACTTCATCACCCCTCCATGTATCAAACAAGATAACCAATTAATTGCAACAACACACCCATAGGGAAACACATGGTCTACAGAGTATACTGATAAATAGTTTAATAATTATTTAATACACATCATATATTGATGAAAAAGTTCATCACCTGTCCTGTATCAGCAGAATGACATTTCAACAACTTCAATTATTGCCACTCACAACAACCACATCAAAACACATAAATACAAGATCCCTTAAAAAGCCAAGATATATTATTACAATATTGAAATATGTGGCATATGATAGTGTTTATGGATGCCTTATTCATAATTGTAAAAGATATCTACTTGTGAAAGAGACATGACCTTAATTAAATACGCATTAATCTAACAAATGCAATACTTTAATACAACAAGTCCCATTTCATTTAGTTCATACACATAAACATATACAAGTATCGTAATAATTATCACTTACAATCATGACAAAACCCCACTCCTAATTACATTGAGCTAATATACATACAGACTGTCTAAAAAAAAAACCTTATAATAAAAAGATTGATTTTTTGCCAATTCTTACGTCATCTAAAGTGGAAGTTAACTGACTCTTTTTGAGGAGTTTTTCAGCTTTCATGGAATTTTTAGTTGGTGGAATTTGGGGGTCTGGTTCAGGAGTTATGTCCAATTATCTAGACACTTGACAAAAAGTTTGCCAGTTTCGGACTATCTGGATACAACAGAAACTGACATTTAAATCAACTTCAAGACATTCTTTATTGAAAATTAAAATTAAAAAAGGTATAACGTGCTGCTGCTGGACTGAACATAATTTATAAGTTATAATATCACAATCACAATAAATAATGTAGGCATGATAAATTCAATTCCAAACAGTCTTGTTGCCACGCTTACTCCGGGTTTCAGCAGCGGAAGAACATACAAACCCCCCCCCCCCCCCCAACACCCCCCACACTCGTTCAAAGTAATCCAAGGCAGGGATCCTAACTAAATCGGGATAGGACACTCGATCAAGATATGGAATGCGTACTGCACACTGATCTGCATGAAATCTGTGCTTATAGTTCGGCCAGTCGTGCGTGGCGCTATAATGCTAGTCATCCCCGGTGACGTCATGTGTGACGTTATTGCATAAATAATAGGTATATTCTTATCGGAAATGGTGGAGCTATCCCATCGATGGAATGTATTGTCTATGGGGCATTTGTACACAGTGTCACGCAGGTCGAGCCTCTGAACACCAAAAAACCATCCTTTCTTAAGGCCGCTCAGAGATTTTCCTGAGGAGGGCCTCAATTCACAAAATCGTGTTTTTTGCATGTACCTAATGCTTGTCCATATTATAATCACTGTGTGAATTTGCTAGCTTAAATCGATTCCTTCATATAAAAATCAAAAATTTGTTTTAAAATTCCGGATCCGGAATTTTTTGATAAACAGTATCCTAATGGGACGTTAATAATACAACTAAATGTTTACTGCATCAAAACGAAAAAATCGATTCATCTCAAATTTAGAATTGTGCCTTTTATGTTGTGTTACTATCTTAGTTAGTGACTTTTTTCATTATTACACACAAAAATAAATATTTGACATCTCTGAGTCACGAACTTTTATTATTGTTTTTTGTTCAACACTGTTTTTTTCATTTTGGTATCTCCCTGCTTCTTGAGGTCTTGTGGAATGTGGAATCGGAAATTACCCCCCATTAGAGCATTGTCACACATTTGTCCTCCATAACAGAGACTTGTGCCCGTCCGCTTAGTTCACCAGTAAAATTTACATGAATTTCCTGATTATTGCTTCCGCTGAAAGTGGTCCCCTCATTTCACCCATTCTGGGGCTTTCACTTTTTAAAAATAATACATTGATTAGTTTAAGGCATGAGAAGCTGATATCTACCATGATGGTTTGTTTGAAAACAATTTAATCCCCCAAGAACCTACACACCTTGTATCTTAGTTTTTCTTGAACCTTTAAAATGTCCAAGAAATGAGATGATAAACCTACTCCCAATCTTTACGGGTGCATTCCATTCCATACCCAGGCCACAAACATACACTACCATTGACAATCAAATTCTTGTGAACTATTAATTTTAAGTCAGTGCCTGAATAGATTGACACCTAGTTCCACCTGGAATATCCTATTACTCTCGAAATATCCAATAGTTTCCATCACTATGAGTCAATCACCAACCCACCAACGCCCAAAATATTGAATGCGTTCTTCTCGTCCGACCTTGTATACTTGACACCAACCACATCAATTATATTGGCTTTCCTGGGACCTTTAAGTAAAACTGGTCAATGGTAATTTCAAATTCCTCTGTGTTTCAACTGACAATATCTCCGGTTAGGGTGCATCAAATTGGAGTGAAATAAAAAACGGCAGGATTTAAGGCTTAGGACCTGCTCGACAATAAAATAAATCTAATACCTCACAGAACGCAGAGTTTTTAATTTTAAAATTTAAATTTTTAGTTTGATTTGCATAGTTTTTTAGGGGGACAGTCTGTACTATAAGTCTTAAGATTTAATTACAACTCGTCTGTTCGAATAACAGACGAGTTGCCCCTATAGTCGCCTCTTATGACGTGTAAGGGGAGACAGCGGGCCAATCTAAACCCCGAACCCGCAAGGGTCCCCGTTAGTCACCTCTTACGACATGCAGGGACTACATCGGCTTTATAAACCCCGAACCCTACAGGGATATTATAAACCTCAGGGTGAGTATATTATAAACCTCCCTCCCTCCCTTCTCCTTCCCCCTCTTCACTTCCTTCCTCCTTCCTTCCTTCCGTCTTTCCTTCCTTCTCCCCCTCACTCTCTTTGCCTCTCCCTCTTTCTTTCTTTTTTGCTACCCTACTGGTTGTCTTCTTAATGTTTCTTTTTCAACTGTTTCTTCTTCCTTATTTGATTTTGCTGTCTTTCTATCTTTGCTGTCCGTGGATCAGGTGTGGTGGGTTTTGTGCTTTCATATCGTCGTGGGTCACGACCTAGTGGTCGAATCTGATTTTTTGGTCAATTGAGTTTAATATGTGATGTCTGTTGGCCGTTATTCTTTTAAAATTTGTAAACCAAAATAAAAGGAAAATTACATCTCCTCCTAACCCAAATAGCCGCAGTCTAATAACACCCATTTGGTATAAAACGGCTTTCACAAACATCGAATAAGTATTCGATAGCTTTGCGTGTCCAAAATTCAAAGCCACTATAAATTGTGAACGAATACTTAATCGCTGGGACAAAGATTGCTACTTCAGTGACAAATCGCTAATAGGTCTATCAAGATAAGCAATCGGTGAAATTTACCTATACTTAATGATGGATTGGTCATGTTGTTTCATGTTTCACATTTTAATTGTGTTTTCATTATGTTGCTTTTTTTACTTTGTTAAACCTACGGTCCGTGCGTCGTGAAAAATATCCCAAGTTTTGAGTGGTTTATTAACATTTGTACACATCAAACCAAATTTTAATCACTTTTAAGGGGCATAGTTGGACATTAGCCCTCGTATTACCAACAGGGAGGATTTACCACCCCAGTACACTTTCCCTCGGTTCGCAAAACGTTAAAACCTTCGTTAGTCTTCCATTATTTCCACAGCAATATCTGCTAATTTTGTTGCGGAACAAGTGAAGGTAGCAACCGTCACCCCCGGGGTTGCGTCGAAGTCGAATTGGTTGTAGTGGTTCTTACCCTCTACTACCCTTTTTTTTCTTGAAAATGCAAGCATTCTTGATTGGTCTTTTACTTACTGCCCATTATTCTGCAATACTAGCCGCTAATATGACATTGTGCTAATCATTTATTTTGCATTATCAGCATCAAATCCACATAAATACGGCATATTAACTTAAAACCTAACAAACCAATTTAATCAAGTTGTTTTAGTTAATAGAATAGAAAGAAGGGTTTTGGAGTATCATCTATGGCTCATAATGTATCCTCGGGGGGGAAAAATGAAAAAAATGGGCGCCTTATTATAAGTTTTTGTTCCCGACAGCTCGGGCTCATTATTCGCCTATAAATGAACTTGCATGACCCTTGGTTATTTAGTTCATTTGTGTGTAAATATTGTTGCACGGTAATGCTCTAAATTATAGTTTGATTAAAACCTAGTAATTTCATAGCATTTGGGCCAAAACCCGCAAGAAAATCCAATATTCCTAATTCTTTTTTTGCAAATTGCATTTTTTCAGTTTATAACCGATGTTTGTCGGTGCTAATGACCAATTTTGCCAACTTTGTGAATTTGACGTCATTGTGACGCCCCATATAGGTTACTGTTGGAGCATAGAAAACGGTTGGACCAATGCTATAAATTGTACCAACAATCGCAATCATCTATGGCTTTTGTAAGAATGAATGGTAGTGGTGTTTACCCACCCTACCCCTTATTAACTGTTTTACTAAAATATACGTGTAAACAATGTGAGAGTTTGAATTTTCTTGGATGATTTAACTTGGGGATATTCTGGCAACCAATAATACTAATATAAGTCATCATTAAAAAACAAAAAACAACTCGCCTTTCATAACAAGTTGATATTTTCTTGGGAATTTGTTTGTATAATCGTGTATGCCCGCTAAATTGTTTAGATATTGAGTTAGATTTTAATATTAGATTACCCTTTAACTGTTAATTCGTTTCAATGCTTGTAATTATTTAGCGGGTACATTACGTTAAAGATAGGACATATATTTAATGAAAATTTAAGAAAACGAGAAAAATATGTTGTTATAAAGTTGTAAAGACCACTTTTATCCTCTAAAAAACCTTTTGAGTTATACCATTCCCATTAACATTTTAAAAGTATTTTCTGTCTTGAGCTCAATTTTTGAAACAGTTCTAATCCAATATTTTATTGTGTGTTTTGCAACATGGACAGGTATACTAGTTTTGTTAGTTAATTTTTTATATAACATGCACTACAATGTTTGTGTTCCTTCTAACGTATTACCGACCTGAATTTTTTTTTTCTGCAAAAGAGTTAAAACATATGCGACTAATTAAGATATTAATTTTAAGGGCAAATTGTAGAGGTTTGTAATTTTCTTATTCGGGGGTTGGTCAGCGTTGTCAGTCTGACTATATTTTACAACGAACGATAATCACATTGAATGTTTCCCATTTTACCGTTTTTTGGAAGTCTGTTTGTACAAATTTGCATGGTGTTGTAACATAAACACAATTACAATAGACATCATCTCGTCGGTCGGTCGTCGTCTTCAATCATATATACATCGTCATTTTCATCGTCGTCATCATCGTCTCGTCCATCATCATCATCATCAATCATCATCAGCATCATCATCGTCACAATCGTCAACATCGTCAACATCATCACCCACCATCATCACATCATCTGATTAGTAGATCATTGTCGCCCGTCAAGCTCGATGTTTTCCTTATTTCATCGTTTATTATCCACCGATCAATCACACGCCATCGTTATTCTAATCATCGTGGCATCATCGCAATCATTTTAAAATAGTAAAAACCCGTAGATATAGTAAATTTCACACCAAAACCAACATTAGAAATCAACGGTTTGCATGCGTCGAAGACGTATTCGACTCCTGAAAACACAGCGAATCAAACTTTTGGTTTTACAAAAACTGTCAAATCAACATTCACAGAATGGGTCTTTTGAATAAGAAAAACTTTGTTTTCTTGGTTCTTGGTATTTTAATATGTTCGTCAGTTAGTAACTATTCATGTCTTTAACGTACACACTTACAAAGCCATTTCCTTTTATTTCATTTAATTACACGCATTCCATAAGTAACTAAAACTTTCAAATGCCGTTTCTCAGAACTGCATTTTACGCTGATTCGACAGTATGCAGAACCCCACAACGATATGACTTCTGGTCTTTCT
The DNA here is from genome assembly GCA_023653785.1 of Ophioderma brevispina. NCBI lineage: Eukaryota > Metazoa > Echinodermata > Ophiuroidea > Amphilepidida > Ophiodermatidae > Ophioderma > Ophioderma brevispina. Next base: position 34,866 of record JAMKCH010003428.1, on the reverse strand, counting down.
TTCTGGGAGCTTTCTTCTGTTCATTAGGGTCTTTCTTCTTTCTCTCTAAGTGTGGTATGCCTATTGTCTTGTGTCTTCTGTCTTTATTGCTGTCCTGTCCATCTTTCCTGGTTCTGATGTCTTTCTTCTTGCTGCCGTCGTGCTTGCTAGTCTTCTTTCGATTTTTTTTTTTTGATTTTCTGTTTTTTTTTCGACCTATTCTTGTCTTTCCAAAGGAAGTATTATTTTTGTGAAAAACGGCCGTGTTTTTCCGTGGAAGATTACATATTAACCAATGAATAAGCACTTGTCTTAACAAAAGCATCTATCAGCCTTATTAAAGTCATCTTTAATTGGTATCCTCATTTGTGGACAATCGTACAATTTTGTAAAGGGAGTAACATCATTTGGAGCCGATTTGTACAAAAGTTGATCATTGAGTTAAAATTAACAGCAAATTTCATATCGAAAGCCATTATTGAGTTCCCTTACGTTTTTTTAATTCATCATGAATGAAATTGTTGAATCTCCCATTCAACCAAGCCCCACTCAATAAAAACGACTCATTGATGTTATATCATTCATTAACGCTGCACCCCAATTGATGCGCGATATCTAATGTGAGTCACTCCTTACGCAACGTTGTTGTTGCAATAACAGATCTAGTCCATACATTGTGGAATGATTTTTACAGTCCTTTGAACGCTCGGAGAAACATTGAAATCTGTAAAACGTCACAATTTAGTATCAAAAAGCATGACAAATGGGTTCAGATTATATTTACATTTTCCTTACGTACGAGTGAGTCTCAGTCACTTTGCTTTAAATGATTCATTTGTATCTCATCGGGTATTTTCCTTAAAATGACTTTCACTTCACTCTCCAAATAGGACGGTAGAAAAATGATGGTAGTGTAAAAAGTATGGGAATAGGATGGCATTGTGGTACTTAGCATTGGCATTGGAGACGGGATCTTTCCGGGAACTGTGAAAAAATATACAGGGATAAAAAGATTTAACCACTCGATTTCAGAAAATATTAAAATACTTAACACGCGTATAAATTGATTTTGACACATGAAAACAATAGCTCATTATATCCACTGTCACTGGTAAAAAATCAAAAGTGTTTACACCTTTTTCGTATAATGTAGATTATGGTAAATTTAACGCGGAAACCGCCAAAAACCATATTGACACGGTTGTACAATGCTAACAACGTCACAGCACAAGCAGTGAGTTCCTGACGTCTAAATGCTTAATAAACTTTGCTTTTTCTAAAGTAACCATAACCAATCCGTACCAATCTTTTGTTTGATCATATTTCTTTACAATGATTAGTCCAATGAACGTTACGTAACATGGGGAGGGGAAGGGGGACCGCCGTTTCCCTCCCCATGGTCTGACAGGGAAATGAGCTTAAGCTACCGGTAAGCAGGAAAGTGGGAAAAGGACAGCAGAAAGTGAGTAAAGAAAAGAGAGGGAAAGGGAGGAAAGATTGAGCTGCAAAGGAAAGACAGATAGACATGGAATGGTGCTATTTTCAAATCAATTCCCGCAAAGTAGCCCCCCACCCAATCAGATTATGAAGACGTCAATAAAAATGAGGGGCACCTGTGTGGATGCGATTGATTTGCATACCTAGACCTATTTGCATTCAAAGTTTCCACTAAATATACGTAAACAAGTTTACATCATTGATATGCTCAAAGGGGTTGGGTCAGATTCCAATAAGTTTTGTTATTGTTAAGAATAATGAAAGAGTTTGACATCTTTGATATTTGAATTTTTTACACAGAGGTATCAAAGCAAACAAAAGAGTCATATGTACTTGTGTAACTCATTCAAAAGTTTCTTTGGGGGGGGGGGGGGGCCATATCCATAACATGCTACATTGTTCCGTGGACAGAGTGAAAATGGGTACCTCTCTTTAAGATAGCATAAGCTTCTCATGCAAGGTCAAAATAAAAATTTCTCTAGTAGGGGAAATAAAAATTGTTTTGTATTTGAGAGTCAATATCTACAGCAGATCTGTACTGTACTGTAGAAGAAATTTCAAAAAACGAGTGTAACATCTGGTGACTCAACCCTGTTGGTGTCAATTATACTGCATTCGAGGCCTAGGAGCAGTATTGATTCAATCAACCTTTACTTAATACAATCCATTCGTTTCGCTCTGGTTTGGTTTTGATTAATGACCTCCTTTTATAATTGACTTTTAGTCGTGGCAGTTCATGTAACATTGTCGAGGGGAGGCTTAACGGGGAGGAGATGTGATATACTGCAATTTAAACGGATACATATTAAGTACAAATATTCTTTATTATAGAATAAAAGCGCTCAAATTTGGTGTAATTTATATTAAAAGAAAACATATCTTTCGTGATTCCCTTTTAAAGTTATTCAGAAATGTAATGGTTGATGATCATCGTGGTGGTCCTTAAAACGTTAAATGTGCAATAATTTGCTAACTTTGTGCGTATATGTCTTTGCTGTATGAAACGAAACATTTCAAAGGGGCAAGTGTTCACTTAAAAGATAGGAACTAGATATGTAATGAGAAATTAAGAAACCGAGAAAAATATGGTTGTTATAAAGTTGTATAGAACAACTTTATATCCTCCAAAACCTTTTGAGTTATGAAACATTCCCGTTAAATGTTTAATATTTCTGAGCTCATTTTTGAACAGTTCTATCCAATATTTTATTGTGGTTGCAACATGGACATGTAACTTATTTATTAATTTTTATATAACATGCACTTATAATGTTGGGTTCCTTCTCGTTGTACTCCTGAATTTTTTTTCTGAAAAATGAGTAAAACATATTGGGACTAATTAAAGATATTAATTTTAAGGAGCCAAATTTGTAAGAGGTTGTAATTTTCGTAATTCGTTGGTATCGTGGTCAGTCTGACTATATTTTACAACGAAAGATAATGCACAGTGATGTTTCCCATTTTTTAACCGCTTATGGAAGTTGTTGTACAACAAAATTGCGGTTTTGTAAACATTAAACACAATGCAATAGACATCATCATCGTCGTCGTCGTCTTCAGCATCATTAGACATCGCATTGTCATCGTCGTATTCAGGTCGTCATCGTCATCATCATCATCATCATCATCATCAGCATCATCATCTCATCATCGTCATCATCGGCTCATCATCAACACCACATCATTCATCATAGCGAGTAGTAGGATCATTGGTCGTAGTCTCAGCTACGATGTTCCTTATTTCATCGTTTATTGCCACCATCATCACCGCCATTCGTTATTCTTATCATCGGGGCATCATCGGCATCATCTTTTTAAAATAGTTAAAAACCCGTAGATATAGTTAGCTATAGTATTTTCACCATACCAACATTAGAAATCAACGGTTTCATGCAGTCGAATACGTATTGACTCCTAGAACACCAGCGAATCAAACCTTTTGGTTTTGACCAAAACTGTCAAATCACATTCAGTGGTCTTTTGAATAAGAAAACAGTTGTTTCTTGGTATTTTCATACTGTCGTCAGTTAGTAACCATTAATGTCTTTAACGTACACAACGTAAAATAGCCATTTCCTAATTATTTTCATTTAATACACGCTTCATAAGTAACTAAAACTTTCAATGCCGTTTTCTCAGAACTAGCATTACGGATGATTCGACAGTATGCAGAACCCACACCGATATGATCTTCCATGTTACTTTCTTTCTTTAGCTTTCTTCTTTCATTCAGTCTTTCTTCTTGCTCTCTAACTTGTTGTATGCTATTTCTTGTTGTCTTCGTCTTTTGCTGTCTTGTCCATCTTTCCTGTGTCTGATCGTCTCTTTCTGCCCGTCTTTCTGTGTCTTTCTTCGATTTTTTTTTTTTGATTCTGTTTTTTTGCGACCTATTTCTTTCTTTCCAAAGGAGTATTATTTTGTGAGAAACCGGCGTGTTTTCTTGGAAGATTACATATTACCAATGAATAAGCAAACGTTTGTCTTAACAAAAGGCATATTATCAGACTTATTACAGTCATCGTTAATTTGGTATCTCATTTGTGACCATAATTCGTTTAAATTTTGAAAGGGAAGTAGAGTAATCTGCATTTGAGCCGATGTGTACAAAAGTTGATCATTGAGTTAAAATTACAGCAAAATTTCATATCGAAAGTCATTATTGCAGTCCTTACGTTTTGAATTTCAGCATTTGATTTGTTAAATTGTTGAAGTCCCATTAAACCCAATGCCGCCGCACTCAATAAAAACGACTCATATGATGTATAGCATTCATTAACGCTGCCACCCCAATGAATGCCGCGCTATATAATGTAGTCACTCCCCTTACGCAACGGTTCGTTTGCAATTAACAGATCTATCCATACATTGTTGGAAGGATTTTTACAGTCTTTGAACGCCTCGGGCGGAAAACATTGAATCTGTTAAACGTCAGCAATTATTATCAAAAAGATGACAAAAGGGTTACAGAAACTATTTACCATTTTCCTTACGTACTAGTGAGTTCAGTCACTTTGCTTTAAATGCATCATTTGTAGTCATCGGGTATTGCCTTTAAAATGACTTTCACTCTTCTCCAATCTAGGACCGGTTAGAACGAATTGATGGTAATTGTAAACAAGTATTGGGAAATAGGAAGCATGGTGCTACTGCATTGCAGGTTGGAAGAGGGATACGTATTCGGGGATCCGTGATAGACAGGGGAGATCAAAAAGATTACACTCGATTCAGGAAAAATATTAAAAATACTTACACGGCTTAGAGAAGTGATTTGACACATGCAAACAATACGCTCATTATATCACTGTCACTGGTTTAAAAAATCAAAGGTTACCTTTTCGTATAATGTAGATATGGAAATTAACGGAAAACCGCCAAAAACCATATTGACCACGGTTGTACAATTCTACACGTCCACAGCAGCAAGCCATTGAGTTACTGACGTCTAAATGCTTAATAACCTTTGCTTTTTCTAAAGTAACCATAACCAAATCCGTACCAATCTTTGTTGATAATATTTCTTAACAATTATTAGTCAATGACAGTAGCGTAACAGGGGGTAGGGGAGGGGACGCGTTGTCCCCTCCCCATGGGTCTGACAAGGAAATAAGCTTAAGCTACCGGTAAAGCAGGAAAGTGGGAAAAGGACAAGCAGAAAGGGAGTAAAGAAAAGAGAGGGAAAGGAGAGTAAAGGATTGAGCTGCAAAGGGAAAGACAGATAGACATTGAATGTGTGCTATGTTCAAATATCAATTCCCCAAAGTAGCCCCCCCCACCCCATCAGATTATGAAGACGTCAGTAAAAAATGTGGGTCAACCGGTTGTATTGCATTGCTTTGCATACCTATACATATTTGCATTCAAAGTTTCCACGAAAAGATACGTGAACAATTTTGAACATTCATTGAAATATGGAATCCTGCACCCAAACTTTGAAGCATAAGTTTGTTATTGTTATCAGAATAATGAAAGAGTTTGACATCTTTGATATTTGAAGGTTTACAAAGAGGTATCAAAGCAAACAAAATATGTCATGATGTACTTGTGTAGACTCATTCAAAGTTTCTTTGGCCATATTCCATAACATGCTACAGTGATTCCGTGGACAGAGTGAAAATGGGTACCTCTCTTTAAGATAGGATAACTTCTCAATGCAAGGTTCAAAAATCAAAATTTCTCTAGTAGGGGAAATAATATTGTTTTGTATTTGAGAGTCAACATCTACAGCAGAGCTTCCACTGCTGTAGAAAAAATTTAAACAAAACGAGTGTAAATATTTTTGACTCACCCTGTATGGTGGCAATTATACTGCATTCGATGCTATGGAGCAGTTTGATTCAATCAACCTTTACTTGATACAATCCATTCGTTTCGCCCTGGTTGTGTTTGAGGTTAATGAAAACCCCTTTTATAATTGACTTTTTATTCGTGTCAGTTCATGTATATTGTCGAGGGTATGGCTTCACTTGGAGGAGATGTGATGATACTGCAATTTAAACGGATACATGATTAAGTACAAATATTCCTTTATTATAGATAAAAGCTCCAAAATTTGGTGTAATTTAATATTAAAAGAAAACATATATTTCGTGATCCCTTTTAAGTTAATTCAGTAAATGTAATGGTTGATGATCATCGTGGTGGTCCTTAAAACGTGTAAAATGTGCAATAATTTGCTAAACTTTGTGCGTATATGTCTTTGTCTGTATTTAAACGCAACATTTCAAATGGTCACTGGTTCACATTAAAAAAAAATTAAATCTTGTGAATGGCAATCGAAAACAAACTGCCGAGGCCCATGCAAAAATGTTGGCCGTCAATCCACGACCCATACAGGCCAAAAAGAAGCTTACTCATTTTTGGGTGCATTTTGTTGCACACACGAAGAAGTAATAAGAAGGATAAAAACTGGATGGAGATGTTTTGGCATGCACGAAGAAATAATGTGCAACAAAGCTATGTCAATGATTTTGAAAAGAAATGTTTTAGATCAGTGTCTGATATCAACAATAACCTATGGTGCCGAGGCATGGTCAATTACAAAGTTGCTCGAACAAAAACTGATCACAGCCCAAAGAGCAATGGAAAGAAAAATGTTCAACTTGTCACTAAGAGACAAAGTAAAAAGCAGTGAGATACGTCAGAAAACATGAGTGAAAGACATAATTGACAAGATCAGGCAAGCAAAGTGGGGATGGGCTTGACATGATGCACGATTCAGTGATAACAGATGGACAAAAAGAATTCTAGATTGGCAACCAAGATCTGGCAAGAGGAAGCGCGATAAACAGAAGAGGCGGTGGCGAGACGACATCAAAGCCTACCTGGGAACAACTTGGACAAGACTGGCCCAAGATAGAACAATTTGGAAGAGTCATGAATAGGGATACGTCAGACGTTGGACGGAGACATCCTAGGCAAGGCAAGGAACAAAAGTTTTACCCTTTCTATAGTTTGAGAAATCATCACTTCTAAAATATAGTCTTAAGTTTGCTCAAGTTTTATCTGTCAAAGTTTAAAATTATAATTATTTTTAATACTTTTTCATATTTGTCATTTTCTTTTTGTTTCCAAAACACTTTTATTCGAAGTAGCCTCTTGGAATAAGAAAAAAATACAAGAACAACAACAAGAACAAGAACATGTAAGCATGTTCAAAGGCTAAATGTCAATCACTAATCAGTGGCATGTCTAAACGTCACCAGGTAATACTCTCAACATACACTGTAAATTTGTTTAGCGAATAAACACTTTCTAAATACATCTTTGCTATCGCTTTCTAAACACCATTTTATCGTTAGTAGGGGAGACGGCTATCTCCTAACAAATATATTCTTGACAATGGGTGAATTTAATGGATCAGATATGCAAATATTGACCCATTGTGATACGACTCTGGAAATTAGGAGTTAGGTCCACGTTTACGAATAAGGTCCATTTTCCCCGGATTCTCGTGCCCCCATCCCAAATAAATCGTGCAGCCTTGAAGACATCAGAATGCGAGAACCTTTTATCTACAAACATAATCGTGACAAGGGATTCACACCCAAAATCCTGTTGTATAACTTATTCAATAAATCAAAACTCCAGAACACTGCAGCAGTTTGGTAAGGGACGAATGCATGTTTTCCATTTACGTCAGATGTAATTTCGCCCACTCTTATCCGGCCCATATTGCTTGGTAATGCGTGAAGTTTATTGATCTGACTTGACAAAAACTTTTAATCGTCATGTCACAACTTCGGAAAATGATTCATATTATATACCCGAGGAGGGTATGGCAAGCTAAATTTTCAAAATGTTAAAACATACGTTTGGATAAAAATCTAGGTTTTTAGATCAAAAACAGATTTGCGATTGCAAACTTTGATTATCGATTAAAAAATGGTTCTCACAGAAAACTTGTTAGATTGGTTGAAAGTAAATGTTTTTCAATCAGTATACCAGGTTTTTCAATTAAAACCTGGGATTCTCGATTGAAAAATAAACCTAGATCCTCGCCAATATACCTAGTTTATAGTGTAGACATTTGCTGCAAGACGCTTTATTTTCATCCGTATTCAGAACAGATTAGGAAGCGTCTGGCAGTAAAATTTTCAGGCACTTTTTCGTTCCGTAAAATAAACAGAACTTTGAATGAGTTTGGATAGATGTACACAATTTTGTGGGTGATATATATTATCCACGTAGATTTGGGTGGGTGAAGTTGGTTATAATCATTTAGCATAATCTATTTCCAAAAAGTCTATCTACAAAAATCCGTATTTGTTAGGGAAAAAAGGTATTTAAATTTACGGAGTATAAGTGCAAGGCTCCATAGTATTTTTCGTCTTTTTGCCAATTTTTTCCTTTCTTTTAAAAATGATTTACCGCTGATTTGCAGCTCGACTGATAAAATTTAAATTGTATGGTTGATATGGTATTGCCGTGTGATCCTTCATATGGGGTATAAATCCGAGATGCTACATTTTTTAGCATAACCAACTCTGGTATAACCCGCTGATGTGTTTTATTACGCCGAATCTTATTCTTACTCTAAAATGTTAAGAATATTAAATCAAAGACAAGTTTCACGATGATTTTAACCAGTAACGTTTCTATGTCGTCATGTAAAAAAGTCGTAAGGAATAGGGCACTCGATTCAGTTGACTCTTCAAGCAACCTTACTTTCACGCTTTATTTCGTTGTCGTTTATGGAGCCCGGACTATAGCTCCGGCGGACCATATCTCTCACCGGCATATGCTGGGAATGTAAAACAGAAGAGGAGTAACATTATACGTTGGAGTCTGGGCCGAACGTAAGAGACAGAGAGATGGTCGCACATTTTATGCAAAACGATCTGGCAAAATCGGAGGCCGGGAGTCGTACGGTCATGAAACTTGGTGGGTGGATGTAGCTTGGGCCGGGCAGATCAAATTGGATTGGTTAGCGGATACGCGTCCGTAAGCCCGGTAATCGCGAAAAACGGAATAAACCCCGCAAACAAAAGATGCCTTAAGGGAAACAGAATTTCGCGATAACGCCAACGTTCGTGCATAAGAAAAGATAATTTACCCTTAAGGCTGAATTAGTCATATAATAATAATAATAGTAATAATAAATACAATAATACCATTCTTATTTAGCGCAAACACAACAATGTTGTCTCAATGTCTCTACGCTGCCATCAAGAAATCGTCAGAATCATGTCGCTACATTTAGGTGTGCTGTTGGCCAATTAGCGCACTACCTATTAGCACTTAGATTGTGATATTCCCCATAACAGCTCCCCATAATTCGCTTTGGTCGACGAGGCAAATGAGATTAAGAAGCTTGCCCAGGGTCACAAACACGTTGACTTCAGCGGGGCTGGAATTTACGAATTACAATGTTCTTATGATCATGAGTCCTGCGCTTTATCCGTTTTGCCCTACGTGCTCTCATGTGAAGTGCATTCATTTTTACAGTTGCGTCTACGAAACGTTTGGTATTTGTTAATGTAAAATGACTTGAGTCGGGCTTTGGTTAGGGCATATAGAAATGGGTTAAGGCAACTATTTAAAAAAATACCAAACAAGTAAACCGATGTAAAAGAGTTGTAACGCTCTGGGAAGTTTATGTTCACAATCAAGATGTAGACGGAAACTGGCAGGGTGCAAGCTGTCAAAGAAAACACCAGTAAAACATAAGTAAAAACAGGCTTTATGTAGCGTTTCCGGATGACACGATCGTCTTTGATTTTCGTAGATGTATTCACCTTGCTCAGATCGCGTGTGAAAGGAGATGTTATGCATTGATTGTGATTGTGCTTGTCAGCATCTATACTTTGCGATTTGTCTAATGACATGGAAGATGAAAATCCAGCATTAATTTGATTTTGATTTTGGGAATTGAATTGCTCCGGGTTTTGACTTTTTTTTTTGGGGGGGGGGAGTATTTTTTATATTTCATTACCTGTCATGTTCGTCGACAGGAATTTACTCTGGAGTAAGTCTGGAATAAAGCTACCTGCATCTCTCTCCCTTTCTCGCTTTCTTCTTTCTTTCTAATGTGAGTCACTTATGCAACGGTGTTGCAATTTACACATCCATCTATCATTGTGGAAATGATTTTTACAGACTTTGAACGCTTCGGACAAAACATTGAATCTGCTGAACGTCAGCAATTATTAAAACAGTGACAAATGGGTTACAGAATATATTGGAATTTTCCTTACGTACCAGTAAGTCTCAGTCACCTTGCTTTAAATGCATTCATTTTGTAGTCATCAGGTATTTCGTTGGAATGACTTTCATTTTTTTCAATATAGGGACCGTAGAAATAATTGATGGTAATTTGTAACAAGTATTGGGAAATAGGAAAAGGTCCAAATTTGGTACAATTTAATATTTAAAATATAAAGTTGGAATAACATATTTTTTACCATTTATTATGGAATGATTCTTACAGTGCGAGTTATTTATAATATCTAGGGTGTATATCGCCACACTACTTGAATGATCAGTCGCTTCCGAACAGATCACCATGAACTTAGTACACAATTAACCCTTTACGAACTGTGTACTTAGCCTTAAAGGAAAGGGGGTATTTGGGCAGCGGTGTTAATGAAGTTTTAACATCAGGCAGTTTTATCATAACACGTTTCGGTGATTTCATGATTGAAATATTCAATAGACTGTTTAAATGTCAATCATTCCACTAATATCGAGAAAGGTCACCCTGGCATGAATCAGTGCGTCAAGACATCGTGACATAGGTCTCAGGTTTTTTTATGATGTCAATGGATAGAGCGTTCAAACTCATCGGGTCCCAGAGCCCTTAGCTAGCCCCTGTAGAGTTGAGAACGATTGGTCCCCCTGTCATTGATGGTTTGGTCGAAGGCAACTTATACGATGGCTATATTGGATCGTATCGACCAGATTAACGATTGTTGTTCTTTACGTTTTTATCCGGGGGGGGGGGGTGGGGGAAGAAAAAAACTTGTATTCAAAGGTGGTATGCTGCGTGAACATGGCCTTGTAAAATGTCACCCTAAACAAAATGTCCACCGACTAAAAACATACCCTCAAGAGGTATTTTTATTTTTGTCTCTTTTCCTACCTAGCAAGTAATCATTCATTTTGGTCGTTAATATACCCTTTATTATCTGCTTGTTTTGCTTTACTTCCTATTACAATTTTTATGACTTTGATTTTCAGGGTTAAAACAATGAAAATCTCCCGTTTCCATATTATTGCTGTTTATTGACACTCTAATCAAATGTACGTTGCTTACATCGCAGGTTTAAAAAAGGATCCCCTTGGCGTCCATTTTCTGTTCACGCATCATGTCCCCCTTTGAATACAACTGTCTCCGCCGGGGATTTGTATTCAATACACCACCATAGCTTTGGATTCAAGGATGTAGACATCACCGTTGATCTGAGGCATTGACTTAATCAACACCACCTGCGAATATCAATATTCCTGAAATGATAACTACAAGGTACAAATGGCTGTCTTCTATAAAGATCCAAGACACTACCGATGTCAATGTGGGGAACACACAATCCTCACAGCGGACAAATTTAAAATGTATAACCATTATGTTCTTAGCATGGGAGGCAGGTGGTGTGTCTCGCTTGTGTCTTTTGGTCACAATACATAAAGAGTGAGATTTCACTTACCTTATTATCTTAAGTTGTTCTGAAACTGTGTATAATTGATGTATATCATACTTGTTTTCACACATTAGAATTTCTGTTGTGTTTTTGTATCTGTCGTTTTATAATGGTATGATGCTCTTTTATTTCTATTGTGAAGCGCCTAGAGGGCTCTAATTAGGGGCTATATCAAGATTATATTATTATTATATACAATTCAAGCACCATTTCGTATAGCTTGATGATACGATGGGGTTTTCTATCGACATTTACTCATTTTGATAAGATGACGATTTGATCATTTTGATCACAGCGCGATTGTCAATTATTATTACACTGCCATCAGGAAATCGTCACACTCATTTTGCTTCGTCGAGGTGGCAGCTGGCTAAGTAAGCAAGTAAACAAGTAAGTGTCACAAATAGGGTTTGGTATGTTCAAAATGTAGAGATTGTTTAAATGTATTTTGTTGCGCTCTGTGTATTGTACTCTCCTGTAACTCTTAGCTTACTATAACTCCAATTCTTATACTTGCTCTTCTGTTCCCTATGCTCACATACCATTCACCTGCTCTTTAATTGTGTGCATTCTTTTCATGCCACTGGTGATTCTTTTGTTCTGTTTGTGTGGTCAGTGCTTTGTGTAGTCAGTGTGTACCTGATGGCTGAGAGTGAAGGATGTGCCTGCCTGTGTGTGTGTGTGGACTAAACTTTTATTTCAACTTTTGAGTGGAAGAGGTTTGTGAGGGATTTTATGTAAGTTATGAATGTAAGTTATGTTTGCATCATTTTTATAACTGAATGTCAAATCATCACCTGACCACAGCTTTCAAAAAGTAGTGCATGCAATTTAGTACTGAATTAAGATAGGTAGTTTTAGGTTAAGGTTTAGTTTAAGAATTTATAGTACAATTTTGAGGATATTTTCTTGAAATGACCAAAGTTTAATGTTTAATCCGTGATGTGATTTTGTGAGTTTTTAGCACTAAATATGCTGGCGTTTTGGGTGGCTGGGCATTTGTGTAAATAAAGCCCCGCCCATTTCTTGCCTTATCTTCACTAGTGAATTTGTGATAATTTGTGCAGACAATTTCAATCTCTGGCATTTAAAGCGATGGCCTGCTAATTTGAGCTGGTAATCTATTTTGTGCATATTCGCCTGTCGTGGCAAGTCTTGGTGAAGCAAGGCTGCAACAAATTTGTTTTCAGTTTTTCAAATGTCAATTTCTCATACTTATGGTATTTTAAAGGTCATAAAAGCTTACCCAGTAGAGACTGATAGTAAAGTCTGATGTGGGCTGATTTGACTTTTTACCTCTTCATTTTAAAACCCGATGTGTTGGCGGGGCTAGAATCCAAACACTTTACTGGTGCCTGAGTCATGTTTTGTTTAGGACTGATAATAAAGTCTATAAACATGTTGAGGTACTTTCATCACTTTAGTCAATAATTCCTCGGTCGGGTTTTCTCAAGCATCGGCCAGGTATGTAGGCCTTTTATTTACTTTTAGCTGTACTGTACCGCGTAACGCTATTTCGCGTTTGTTTCAGAGTTTCAAACCAATTTCCACGGGGTGCTATCAAGACTGTTTTAGCAATTAATTGGAGGTTTTTGTTATTGTTAAATTTGATAAAATTGGGTTTAAATTAAGGTTAAATAGTTGTGGATATTGCACACTTTTTGGCAATTTGTCTGGTTTAATCTGACCTCTTAAATCGCATGTGTGTTAGGTCATTGCACAGTGTTGGTGGTCCTTTAAAATATTTTATGGGTGGTGGCAGCACCCGGGGTTGTGGCAGAACCCCCTCTTTTTCATTTAAGGCGTTAGCGTTTTATGATATGAGTAGGCTGTACGATTGGCCTAGAATAGTATTTCTAGCTGCCGAGTTCTTAAGATGAGCACTGAGCTCCTCCGTGGTAAACCTTTCGAGGCCTGTGGCAGTTCGAATGTCACGTCGTGTTTATGTTTATGTTAATATTAGGAAAAGACGCCGTTTTGATTTTCGTTATTGGACACCAGCACGATGACCTAATATTCGCAATGATTCCATGCAAATGCCAGTAGTTGGGGGTAAATGAGATTGGGTTTTTTTTTTTTTTTTTTTATTAGTCTTGAATTTTTACGATTAAGCATTCTGTGTTAGGTTGGATTCAAATTCTGAAACGTGAGTGGAGTGCGTTCGGGTGCAGGTGGCTAGGAAAAAGTTGTTTCTATAATGTTGTGCCCAAATACCTTAGATTACGGTATAAATTGCTCTTGAGCACTGTTATGCAGTCTGCCATGATTACCGATAGGTGCGCGTTTTGCTTGTCGATCGTGAGGCCAGATCGAGTAAACATGATTGGAATTAAACAAATGCTGTGTACGAGAGTATAGCGATTTTGTAGGTTTAATTATGGTTTTGTAGAGTTAAATTTAGGTTTAGGACTAAGTGAAAATTGTGGTCGGGGAGATGCTTTTGTGACTTTCTGGTTATACGTAGACCAGTTATCTTTGGTGCCAACATCGTCTTGTGTTTTAACTGTGTCTGTGATTAAATGTTGAATGATGTTTGTGGAATTTTAGATTGACTGAATTCTATTTTTTTTAACTGAAAAGAGAAGTAATTACGATTTAAAGAACCTCAAAATGAAGTGTATTTGGATCCTTAAAGGAATCATCGTAATGAAATAAAACTAAATGACTAAAGGCAGCTGAAATTTAAATGCTTCAAAGAGACATTGTTTGGTGTGAAATACTGTGTGTAAAAACGATAACTCTCAAGGTGTTAGAGGTTCTGACGAACCCGTGGTACGTGACGAACCCGTGGTACGTGACATAAGCAAAGCATTTTGTCGTTAATATACCCTTTATTATCTTGCTTTGCTTTACTTCCTATTTACAATATTTTTATGAATTTGATTTTCAGGGTTAAGAAAAGAAATATCCTTTTTCCATATTTTGCTGTGTTACAGCCTCCAAGAATTAGCAATGATTTATTTCACTTTGAGTAGGATTAAGTCATAAATTAGCACATAAAATATTGTAAATTAGTCTAAGTAATACAATATGGGATATACCTGGTTTGTGTGCATAGCTGGTGTGTGCAAAACAAATAGAATAAAACAGAAAACCGGAGAAGCGTCTAGAACCTGAGTGATTTCATTAGAAGGCAAGTGAAAATTCTGGATGAAGGATAGATGGCGCCCTGCTGCATTGAACTGTTGTGCTCATAGGTGATGGACATGAACTGATATAGGCGCCCCCTACTGTATCTACAGGCAGATATGCCGTGTGCATGAGGGTGATGAACTCATGATGTAATGGTCTAGTTTCGCCACATGACCATATAGAGAGTACTAGATCCGTCTAGAATTGTTTGAGGAGGATATATAAAGCTCTGTGAGAGAAGATGAGTCAGAGTATCACAACAATCATTACTCCACGAAGTTTTTCATAACCTCGTGCCCAAGTTATTAGCAAGAAATACATAACACTTACTCTCCAAGTTATTAGCAAGTTTCCAATTGACAGTGACAGTCCATCATAGTCAATGATCCAGAGCTCCATATAGTGGCCATTGTCATAGTTGTCACAGCTCCAACAGTTTTCGTCCGATTTTGTAGCCGTCTTCGGTTTGGTATTTCGTGGCCTCTGATGTATCCAAGGATAAACAGCCTACAGCACTTTGGACTTTATATTTTCGACCTCCGACATCGGGATCATTGGGAGCATGGTTTTCTCAGTATGACATCGTCCGTGGACACGTCCCGCGCTATTGGAAATTAAAGTTTTTGCTCTTGAATATTCGCCAGGATACTTTAAAATTCGGCACCTTTATAGTAATCTTGCTGCATCCCGCGTCGCGGCACCCACCATTAGTAAGTTTAGTAGTTCATTAATTACAACTTTATTATAGATTAATCTTTGATTATTGATACCTAATCTATGTTTGAAGGAGAATTGATTTAGACACACAATTAAACTAAATACTTTGTTTTAAATTTTGTAATCAAGTTCACAGTGTATTGTATAGTTTATCAGATGTTTGAATCCGTAGTTTTGAGGTGGTTTTGGCTTGGTCAAGGTGACCGTAACAAGTGTTTTTAGACCTCTAATAATGTACGTGCGTACGTCGCAGGGTCAAAAGATCCCTTTGTTTGCGCGTTTCTTTTTCACGCATCATGTCCACCTTGGAATACAATGGCTCCCCGGGGTTTTTTATTCAATACTGCCACAATTGCTGTTGGATTCAATGATGTAGACGATCACCATTGATCTGAGGCATTTACTTAATCAACAGCGGGATTGACTATCTCGTCCACCTGCGAATATCAATATTCTGAAATGATAACTCAAAAGGGTCAAAATGGCTGCTCTGTAAAGATCAAGGACTTTGGCCGATGTCACTGTGGGGTAATATACACAGATCCCTCCAACTAACGATTCAGATGGTTACCCCCCAATGGGAGGCAAGTGGTTTGTCTTGCTCTTTTATTTCTTTGTCATATTAATACTGAGTTTTGATTTCTACTTAAAATATTTATTGATGTACATCCTGTCTCAAAAACTTGTACAAGTGAAAAGCGCCTCTTTGGCAATTTGAAATACTGTAAAATAATGATTATATCACGTTCAGAGCAGTCCTCAGCTTTCAAATGCAGTTCTGTTCAATTTACTTTTATTTTAATCTAGTTACTTAGTTCAACAACGAAGGGGCAACATCAATAATTGTGCCACTCTTACGAGGGAAGATAAAGTTTATATATGCAATAATATACAAATACTACATTGTCTGGAGGGGAACTAGGCAATCTAGTTTTCCCCGGTACTGGCTACAGCCTACCAGACCCCGAACCCGAAGGGTAGGGGGGTAGGCCTGTAGCCATTGCCCCGACATAGCATGTAGTATTTGTTTTTTATTACACCTTAATAAATATTTATGAGATATGGGTATTTTAGTTGCCTTTGGAGACCATATCGTGTTGACTATAAGCTTTTCTTTGCAAGAAATCGCCATCCCCCTTTTTTTACGACCCGGGAAACCTCGCACTGCTGGCGTAAAATCACCAACAACTCGTCCAAGTCGGCACAATTTAGCGCTTCAGCTTCCGCGAGAGAACTTCCTTTTTCCGTACAGTAGTCTGAAAAGATGTTCATGCAGCCTTCCGGACAACGAATCGCGTGTTTTGTGCATCTTTATTTTGCATTAACGCAGCAATTTCGTCGTCTGTCAAAGACAATGACGGACTACTGGCAGCGGCCATTTTGTGTTGTTAACAACGGAGGAAGTTCCTTCTTTTTAGGAGAACCATAATAACTACAATGCGTGACAAAATGCTAACATGCCTCTGGGTACGATGATATAGGGAAAGTAGTAAAAAATACCGCATGGGAAATAGCTCAAATTCACTGATAGCTCAATTTATGATCCCTGTGTCCGGCGCAATTGACCAATGAAATGGAAGCACTTATAATAATATTCATCTCATGAATATTTATAAGGTTATATAATTCAACCTCTTTATCCTTTATAATTCTGAAAACCCATTAAATATTGCTAATTGAAGAAAGTGGGTTACTGATATGAATGAGCATCTTATCAATTCTTAACACACCTTCAAAATCAATTCTTAACACACCTTCAAAATCAAAACAATTATGCTGAGCAAGTGTTACATAATTATTTCTAATCCTACAAATGAATGTTCTTTTATTAACTGTACTGTACATATATTTGGATATAACATTCTATTCAATTTTCTGAAAAGTGGCACACTTGTGATTTTACCCTTACATTGTTAACTAACCATATCTTGAGATTATAACAAGCATATTGAACAGAATAAACAGTATTTGAAAGCTAAGACTGCGTCCTTGATGCTGATGTAATCCTTCAATGTCACAACAGTATATTCTAATTGCCGTAGAGGACGCTTTGCGCTAGCATAACGTTTTTTGAGACATGCTGTATATCATAGCTGTTTTCATCCCTATTTTTAATAATGGTATATGCCCCTTTTTTCTGTGTGAAGCGCCTAGAGGGCTCTGAATTAGACCGCTATATCAAGATTGTTGTTATTATTATTTATAATGCAAGCATCATTTCTCAATACTTGATAAGAAATAAGATTTCCTACCGACATTAACTCATTTTGATAAGCTGACGATTTGATTTGAGCATTGCAAACTGGGCTTTTGGTTGACAAAATGGGATCTTTGGACCAGTAGCAAATAAACGCCAGATAATAGTACATCACTACTTTATTCACTCACCCCTGCTGATCTCACAACAGAAGTTCGGTTGGTGTTCACGCTCTTTTTTTTGTGGCAGATAATACTAATTCAGAAAGAGACGCAATCCAATTTGATTGTCAAAATGTATTTAATCTACATCTATTTTAAATCTGATAAATTATCTGACCACTGGGATTCAAAGGTCACTATTATTGTTTAATAAGTAAACAAGATCTAAACACATTTCGCTATCACTTTGTAAACTTGTTCAAAGGCTAAATGTCAATCAGTTGCATTTAATGTCTAAACATCACCAGTTAATACTCTCAACATACATTGTAAAATTGTTTAGCGAATAAACACTTTCTAAATACATCTTTGCTATCACTTTCTTAACACCATTTTATCGTTAGTAGGGGAGGCGGCTATCTTTTTTCTTGACAATGGGTGAATTAATAGATCAGACATGCAATTTTTGACCCATTGTGATACAAGCCCGGAAATTATATTAGGAGTTAAGGTCCACGTTTACGAATAAGGTCCATTTTCCAGGATTCTCGCACCCCTACCCCAAATAAATCGTGCGGCCTTGAAGACACCAGAATGCGAGAACCTTTTTTTTAATCTACAAACATAATCGTGAAAATTGATTCGCACCCAAATTTTCTGTTGTATAACTTATTCAATAAATCAGAACTCCAGAACACTGCAGCAGTTTAGTAAGGGACGAATGCACGTTTTCCATTTACGTCAGATGTAATTTCGCCCACTCTTATCCGGCCGACATTGCTTGGTAATGCGTAAAGTTGATTGATCTGACTTGACAAAACTTCTAATCGTCATGCCACAACTTCGGAAAAAGATTCATATTATATAGACCGTATTCAATAGCCAGCCATGTTGGTGGACAAGACAGACGCATTCCAGTACTACAATACATTCACCTGTCAATGTTCCCTGTACAATCGCTAAACATGGATCGATTGACAGCTGAATGTATTATAGTCCTGGAATGTATGCATCTTGTCCACCAACGTCTGGTGGCTGACGTCATATTGAATACGGTCTATACCCGAGGCGGGTATGGCACATCCGTTTGGATGAAAATCTAGATTTTTAGATCAAAAACCGGATTTGCGATTGAAGAACCTTGATTATCGATTAAAAAATGATTCACAGAGAAAATTGTTACAGTGTGAGTCAAAATGATTGTTCCCCAAATATCCTGATTTTTTTCTGGTCAAACTGTGCAAGGTAGCTCTTAAAATTGTAAATACATCAAAAGTACACTTAAATAGCTTTCACAGGAATTTTGAATTTTGGTTCAGGCAATCAATATCTGCACTCATTTAAATAAAGGCCCTCAAATTTGCCTTTGTACAAGATTCTATTGATTTGGTAATTGAAGCGCAAATTTCAAGTGGGATACCTAATGTGTGCTTTACACACTCTGGTGGATAAATGCTAATAAATGCCCCAATGAGTATAACACAGGCCAGTTATTAAATTGGGATTAATGCAACAACAAGTGCAATTATATTTTGACTGTTTAGAATTCTTCAAGGCTCGTTTTTTACTATTAACTAAGGCAAAACAAAAAGATATTGAAAAATACACACCAAAACCAGGTTTCAATTTAAGTGATACACCTTAGTTGGCTAAAGGTCAAAGATCAGACTTTTTGGAACAATTTTCTTTCATGATAAAAATTAATAATTTTGCCCTTCACTGTGGTGAATAAATGCAACAAACAAGAAAGTTCTTTGCCTATCTCGTTTTTCTGGATCCTGATTTGTGAATTACACTGTTAACATGTTTACTCATCTTCTATGGTTTACTGTACTAAATTTGTACACGTGGCATTTCGGGAGCTCTCTAAAATGAGGCCATAACTTGAAAATAAAATGCATGAATCTCGAGATTTTTTACATGGTGATTAATAACTAATTATTTGTTAATATAAAGTATATAATAATATTCTAAAAAGATTACAAATATATTTATTTTTTTATTCATCGGGGAACAATCATTTTGACTCACACTGTATATTGGTTGAAATTCAAGTTTTTCAATCATTATACCAGGTTTTTCAATTAAAAATTTTGGATTTTCTCGATTAAAAAAACTTTCCTCGCCGATATACCTAGTTTATAGTGCAGAAATTTGCTGCAAGACGCTTTATTTTCATCCGTATTCAGATTAGGAAGCGTCTGGCAGTAAAATTTTCAGGAACTTTTTCGTTCCGTAAAATAAACACAGTTTGGATAGATGTACACAATTTTGTGGGTGTCCATAGGTTTGTTATATTATGTGTAAGTATTTTGGGTGGGTGAACGTTTGGTTATGATCATTTCGCATAATTTATTTACCAAAAATCCGTAATTTTTAGGGGAAAATATATTTCACTTTACGGAATCAACATTTTTACTGACATTTTTAACAGTGTATAAGTGCAAGGTTCAATAGTATTTTTTCGTATTTTTGCCCATTTTGTTTCTTTTAATAATGATTTACCCCTGATTTACAGCTCGAATGATTTAAATTGTATTGTTGATATGACATTGTGGTATGATCCTTCATACGTAGTATAAATCCGGGAAGCGATATTTTTTTAGCATAACCAACAGATGTGTTTTATTACGCCGAATTCTTATTTCGTACTCTAAAAATGTTAAGAGTATTAAATCAAAGAAAAACAATTTTCACGATGATTTCAACCAGTAACCTTTTTATGTCGTCATGTAAATAAAACAAAGACGTAAAGAATAGGGCACTCGATTAAGTTGACTCTCCAAGCAACATTATTTTGACGCTTTATTCCGTTGACGGACTATGGGTCCGGGCGGACCATATCTCCTTTTTCAACGGCATATGCTGGGAATGTAGAACAGAGGAGGAGTAATGTAAAACAGTTGGAGCCTGGCTCGAACGTCAGCGACAGAGAGATGGGCACATATTTTATGCAAAACGATCCGGCAAAAAGGATTTTTTTATTGATAGGAATATCTCATATACAATATTACTTAATTAAAGGTCCATGGCCTGATCGCTAATAGCCTCGTCCCCAGAAGCCTCAGATTTTACCGGAAGTGGTCAACATTTTGGTATCAGAAGATTTTTCTCACTTGCCCTGTGAAATCTTAGAGCCAAACTAAGATGTTTCGTTTGGAAGTTAGGAGCGAAAATGTGTCCCATTTTGATCGACCAATATTAATTGTACACAGTACTCTATGGGGCTTAAAAAATCACGTGTTTTGCTCTCGCATCCAAGCGGATTGAAATATCGGCGCGAAACTTTACAGATGGGGTTTTGGAGTGAAGGCCAATCTATCAAGATCAAAACTTCGTATCCTTAAAGACACTAGCAGTATTTGCTAAATCAGCAATCGAAAAAAAATCATAAAAATCAGATTTTTGCATGTATGTAACAAGTACCGGTATCCTAACATACCCTGCAAATGATAAGAGCAAAAATAAGGCACCCATAGGACAGAATCGGAGATTGAGTCATTACTGTCCGCAACGACACTTACTACAACAGCGTAATTGATGGAGAATCGCGTAATCGTGGACACTGCGTTTCTTCCTTTTCTCCTCAATTCCTACAGCTGGAAAAGGTAACTTATGAGAATTCTACAACTTACCTCACTTTGGAAGGCTATTCCTGCAAATTTCAAATATTTTTTCAAAAAACAAATCACTGATAGTGTCTTTAATCGGGGCCATCCCCCTTTAACAATCGATCGGTCATGAACCTTCCGGTGACGTTGGCGTTATTGAGACGCCTGCTTAACTATGGACATAATAGAAAGGAGGACAACCAACACGAAAACCAACCAATTAACCTAATTCGATTACCCATTCATCTCGACCAAAAGCTGGCACTCGATGTGTATTCATGTGCATACACCGAGACCGTTTGTGATCTATATCTGCGTTGCCGTCGGTCGAAGCTTGTGACTAGGTGGAAAAGCTGCCACAAAACTTTGTAATTTGACCGAATGTTGTGACCCCTGATGTAGGGGTTTTTGGAAAATGCATAGTCCATTCAATTTACCCCTCTTTTTTTGGCAAGTGTTGTCACCAAAGAGAGGAATTTTTGTTCAGAAAATACCGAAAACCCCGTCCACATCCGTCATTCCTTTGTGGAGCTTCGACTGTCTAAATAAGCTTGCATTTTGGTGATTTTGTGGACCCGTAATTGTTAAAATCTTGAAAAATTATATTAAATGTTCCAATCACTTCCGACCTTGAAAAACGGTGTTATGAAAGTTCAATGTACCTTGGTAACATGTTAACCTCTTAATGGCGCCCAAACGTTAAGTGTACATCGAAAACCCACAAAATTGTAATATTTAAAACTTCCGGGTTAATTTTGGAATTTGTTTAACCGCTGTGCTGTTTGATAGTCGATACCATTTCGAACTGATTCCATTTCCAGTTTCATCGAAAATATGAATGTGATAGTCAACTTTATACCTAATTAAATGTATACCATTAATAAATTAAGTAACCCTCGTCTTCCGACGGGGGGGGGGGGGGTTGTTACGCCTCTTCTATTCTTTTCGCCCAACCAAAACGCCGGTGTCAAATGAGTGTATGTAATTAAATGACATTTATGCTCCTTTTCCATGCCCCCTCCCCAAAAAACACTACCGGGGTATAGATAAGGTAAAGGGTGATCCCAAGGGATGGATAGGGTGTGGCAATCACCCACCCCCAGGCGTAAATCCCGGGGGATGGGGGATATCCCCCTCAATATTTTGATGAGCGGTAACGGTCAATACGTATCATCCCCCCCATGTTTATACCCATTCATGTGTTTTACCCAAAAATAACCTCATATTTTTACTAAATAATAGTTTAACAAAGGAAATTTCCGCGTGCGTTGTTGCACTTTGTTCAAATTACAATTATATTTAATGATTTTAGCTTCAACTGGCAAAAATTTTTAGCGCGAAATGGATCTTTTCAGCAAACCCCATTTCATCCATAAATTTCATCAACCCCCCCCCCCCCCAATGTCAAAAGATTTACGCCACTGCCCCCCCCCCCCCCCCCCCCCCTTTCAGGAGGAAATACCACACGCCCAGTACACACAGGAATATCACAGACATTTGATGTTTAGTTTCAATATATAGCAGGTCCTCCTTTTCCTTGATCCCAAAAAAAAATAGTACCAACATCTAACATGTCAAATGACGTCATAATATCTCTACAGGAAATGGACAAGGTTTAAGTTACAATATTAATTTTGTGGAGCCAGTAAATGTCCAAAATATCTATGTTTCTATATGCAGTATTTTCAAACTTTATTACCTTATGAAGTCATCGTGACGTCAACGTTAGTTTCTACATATTTTGAATACCATGGAAAGAGTAAAGTTAATAAATTCTAAGCTTATACTGTAGGTACCAAATTTAATGAGGAATTGATGGTCATAAAGCAAATTCAAGCGAAGGCCCGACAGCCCTCTGCTGAGAGGGGGATTTATGCTTATCTTAAGCCGGTAAATGGGGAGTTTAATAACAAAAAGGGCGGCAACGTGATAGGGTCCTTTGAAACTCGTGTGTTGTGGGTCATCCTTCTATATTAGGTCTGCTTAATACTACCAAAAAAACACATTCAGGATTTTTAAAAGGAATCGGACCTTCATAGACCCAACGTCAATGAATTACACTTGGTCACACGACCAAGTTGTGAATTAATTAAAAACTCTTAACACTTAAGTGCCCAGGGGGGGGGGGGTTCCATAGTACCCAACATTGTGATTTTTTTTTTTTTTTTAATTTTGGATTTTTAAATTTTTCAAGGAGGTTTTTGTAATTGTCTGATTCTATGAATATGCTTCATCTGATACTAAAAAAAATTCAAATCCGCCCACGGTAATTGAATAATTAGGTTGGGTCCCTGGGACCCCCCCCCCCCTTGGGCAATAACAGGAAGTGAAAAAAATCAAGATTATTTCACTAATACATAAATTCAGTAATAATATTTGGGATTTAGTGCTTAGAATATACCTTAGGAGGAATTAATTAATAAGTAAATAATACTAAAATCAAATAACCCTTATATGCTATAGCATCAATTTATTGGTCATGAAGTGCTTAACTGTGTAAGGTCAGGGAAAAATAGGTGATTTTGAAGTTTCTAGAGGAAAAATACAGAGTTATAATGGTGTTTTGCAGATGATTATTTAATTGTTATTTAGAGTAGATAAAATGAAAATTATTTTGTTCAAAACCTTATATGGAGTTGCTGAGGATGGAAATGTGCGGAACACGCCTTTTGGGGAGAGTGACAATTCAATTGCCAATAGGTCATAGGTAAAGTTCGGATTTCAATTTTTATTGGTGGGTATGGGGTTGCTTACGTGACCCCATTACTTGGGTTAGTGTAGGTCTGATCAACGTTCCATGGGAAATGGTTATTGTGGTTGGGTCTAGGAACCCCCCCCCACCTTGGCAACTAAGGAAGTTTTTTAGTTGTGCAACTTAAGTTTACACCATTGAATGAAAGAAAGCCCTCGCCTGCAAGCTAATATCATAATGCAAGAAAACCCATTCACTTTGAATGCTTAGACAAGCAATCATAAGGACGTCTGCGACAAAAGTACATGTTAAAATAGTGGTTAGAAAGTGATGCAAAGTACTGTCTAGGTACTGTACATGTCAAATATTCTAAACACTTGTTCTAAAATGCGTAATGCAGATACCGTTCAAGTGATTAAAAATTTCAGAAAACAATGAAGTGTTCCGATATATCAATATTTTAAAAAGGGGCAAATATAGAGTTTATAAAGGTCTTTCTAATCACATTTTTTTAGAGTGTAAGTATGAGTACGAGGGTATGCTTGAAAACCTGATTCCTTGAGACATATGACAGAGGTCAATAAAATAAGCGTTTAATCGCCATATTCGAACGGCATTCTATGCTTATTGTATTTGATGAATTGTTGAATATGTAAAGGCAAATTCAACGGAAATGGAATCTAATACTGTTTGTATTATTAGTGGCTATTGCACCTGCTGCTATGTTACTTGAATCACAAGAGAGTAGTTTCGAAACATGTGCGAGGCGTGCGCAATTACTTTAAATATAGATTTATTGATCATGCATCGAGTACACACGTCGAGCTTTGGCATATCATTTCTTTGCACCGTAAGATTCGCACAAACGTCGTGATATTTGTCGTGAAAAGCACGTGAAAAAGATCACTTTTAAACAGCGCCGTTCCAAACTTGATCACAGCGCGTAAGATAACATAAATGATCATGAGGGTACCAGGAGTTTCTTTCTTCCACAAAATTCCAATTTTACAACTTATCATCGATTTTGCCCATTTTCTGTCCTTCATTATCCCGACTGATGACTTGTTGTGCACATATTAGAAACAGCCAATATGTCAATATGTGTTTTTTAATATAAAAACATCCACATCTTCCATAAGAGGTGAAAATTGGGCCCCCCAACCCAAGATATAACAGGGAAATGTGGAAGAATGGCCATCCATGAGAAATTCCTTAAGGGTTACAGGTGCGTCTACGAAACTTGGTTTTTTTTAAGGTTAAATGACTTGACGCGAGCATTGTGAGGCGCATATAGAAAGGGATTAAGACAAACTAGTAAAAACAAAATACCAAACAAGTAAAACCAAGTAAATATAGTCGTAACGATTGGAAGTTTCTGTCCAATCAAGATGTAGACGGAAAAGGGCAGGGTTGCAAGCTGTCAAAGAACACACAGAAAAATAAGTAAAAAAACAGGCTTTATTGTAGCGTACCGGATGACTGATGTTTTGATTTTCTTAGATGGGCTTCACCGTGTAAGATGCGTGTGAAAGGAGGATGGTTGGCTTGATTTGATATTGTGTTGTCACATCCATACTTTGCGTCTGGTCTAATGACATGGATTGTGAAGATGAAATCCAGCGTCTGATTGCACTTTGATTTCGGTACAGAGTTGTTTGGCTATTGGATGATAGAATTGCGGATTTAGAGTTTTCTTCAAAAAGAAGAGAGCTATGTGGTCGGGGGTATTTGAATGGTTCCGGGTTTTGTCCGTTTATTCGTAAAGTAATATCTAATGTATTTACAGTACCTCTTTCAATCGTGCTCCCAGACGATGCTCCCCTGCTTGAGTATCCTGAAGTGAATTAACCTTTAAACCCGTTGTGCTCCAATACATCAGGCGTTTTCTCAAATTTACCAGGAATTAGAGTACAAGTATGGTAATAGCCAAGGAGATCGGGGATAATCGAAAAGGCCAAGCACAAAAGAATGGTCGCCGGTAGAGACCTCATAGAAGGATTCAAAGCATAGGTAAAGGTTGTCGATTATTATGGGGGTAGCATCGAAGATATAATCCCAAGGTACACTTCGTAATAGCTTGTGTCGTGGCGGCCAACCAAGTCAGCGCTATTAATATTCACCCGTTTGGTAGTGTGTCTTTTGGGTACTCTGTATATTGGAGAGCCAAATAAGTAGCGGTCCCATACTCCAAAAGAGAATAAAAACAAAAAGCCCGCGAATCGAACCATTGTATCGATAAAAGGGACCACGGCCATGGAAATTCCACCCAATGGCCAGTTGCCATGTACCCCGACCATAACTTGAAATAGTGGAATGGCTAAACAATTGCCATTCCCAAACAGCAAAGGAAGTTAAAGATGATAAAGTCGCATTGTTTAGTTGTTTTAACTTGGTTCCGCAAAAAAATGCAAATTATCGTTCAAGAATTTCCAAACAGCGAACAATTATTGTTGGGATTCCCAAAAGAATAATCTACCAGACTTCAGGTTTGCAAATTCATCGTGGTTTGTGATTGGAATTTGGCTGAAACAGTATTCGTCGTGCTGCTCGCCAACTCCCATTGTAACGCGTGTTGGTCTGTTTGTATTCGGAAACGTCTGCTCAATTCATGAGTGTGCATAAACTGACCCGGAGGTTTTTACTTCTTAAGCAAACAGCGTTGTGTATGATAGAGCGATAAGAGACCGTGCAATTAGTGTGCAAAATGCTTCGCGAGATGTAGTTGTGAAATAGCACACATCAGATGGTGTACACTAACGTGACTTTTAAAAAAATGGCCTTATTTGTTTGCTGCGTCTGTTAAGTGGACCGTGTTGCTATTAGTTTTAAAAGGGTATTTTAAAATTCAAGATTGCGGCGCACTGCCATTCAAAATGCGATTATATTCGTGTAACTAAGCAGCATGGTTAAGGCCAAATTATTTATAAAATTATGGGGAAATTAGAACCGACCTGATTATGTTGAGTCTACAAAATATGATTGGTTTAAATAACATTGTCTTACCTTCGCAAGGTTGGTAGCAACACAATAACTGCATATGAGGCAACTAGAATACAAACGACATTGTTTACTTCATACTAAAATCAAACACCCAGGTCAGAACCTCAAGTCCATCCCAAAGCTCTGGAAAAATAACTTTTCAATTCGACTTAATTTATCGGCAATTGTGCATTTTAAAAACCATTTTGAAAATCAGAAAAAATTATGGGTACATACCAAAAAATCTTACTTCCCAATCCCACATGTTGAAAACGATTTGTTGATGAAACCAAGATGGGAAAAATATAAAGATATACAACTGGATGAATGTGGCAGTCAGTTTGGTATGGCCATTTTGTATTTGAGGACAAATTCTGGGCCGGTACCCGAATACGTAAGAGGTTGAGCCCAGGAAGCCAGAATCCCCGAAAAAACAGTATGACAGAGGAAATAAGGGGGCACAAATTCAACTAATTATAATTGTAGCAGACAAGGTAATTTTAGCCCCATCTTGGATTTGACGCCCAAATATGGGTGGTACTGGAGAGCATTAATTTCACAAGAGACGAAAACCAATGCGAAGACGTTTAATTTAAAAGAGTAATAAAAAGGCTAGTATGCATCAATATATACCTTTAGTGGCCTTATCGAATTTCGACTGCCATTTTGAGTTAGGGCAAGAATCAGGCGTGACCCACTCTAGTCATGGTCAAGTTTCAGGATGATAAACCGATGAGAAAAAAATTGCAGTTTTCTCTAGACAGGGATTTGTCCAAAATTCTTGTGCAAGGTCATAACCAAGGTTCGCCCTATTGTTTATGCTAGACTACCGCGATCGACACGTTATTAATTGGATCCAATATCATGTCTATGACGCAGATTAAGCATAATTCCCTTTGTTCCTATTCACATGTAATCGGCGTATAAATGCAAGGTGCAATAAAGCTGAACTGCCACAAATTAGGCTTTGTTTGTTTGTGATTGGGGTTTTTGTATTAGATTTTACTTTTGTTGTTGTCCCTTTTTTTGTTTATATGTGTGCGTTGTTAACAACAAAACAACACAGAAAAACCAATGTTCGTAGCATGGGGCTAACAACATTAAAAAAGCCTACAATATTTTAGTCCGATATAGAGAAAACACACGCATGAAAATAAAAACGTATAAGCTTCGTTTTCAGGATAGTCCTGATGTTGTAAGGGCAACATACCAAAAGTCCCCAAGAATTCCCTGTGTGCTATTTGAGAAAAAAAGGTAATGGGCGGTAAAATTTAAAAATGTTCTAAATTGCAATCAAATGTATATCAAGTTTGGGTAAGGTTCATTAAGGATAAAAAGGTATAGTTGCCCACCAATCTGCAATGGATTATTAATATATGTAAATGATGTTCGAGGTCAACTGGGGGGGGTAAAGCTCCGCAGGACTCTTCGATCCTTTCCAAAGTGTAAAAATTGTTCGTCTCATGGGTATAACTGAAAACGATAATTTTAAATAGTTCAAAGTAATTTATTGCTTGGTATAAAGCTCATATGACAGGTTGCTACAGGATCTACGAGACTGACAGGCCATGCCTATAAGGCCAATAGTTCGAAGATGTTAGATGGTTGAAAGAGTGAAAGAGCATTTTAACACCATTGACCGTTACAACGTGTATGTAATAAATTTGATCATCAATTTTTGGCAGGTGGGAGGGCGGGCTGGTGTAGTGGATTATCCACTCACCTTTCACCAATGGGGGTTTATCCCATGTGGAGCCTGTGTCTATGTGAGTTGGGTTGCGATCATACCCTCCTCGCAGGTTTTCTGCGAGAGTACTTCGGTTTACTCCGCATTAAATCGGACTTCGTCCCAACATGCGTTCCTTGCGTTCTGAGATTATAGTCGTTGTAGCAGCCTAGGCGCTCCAGAGCGGCGCCCTGAACACTTCGGTGCATTTGTCGCGCATTGTAAGAATTAAATATTATTATATTATGTGCGTATAAAACTAAAGTTTAGAAATGAGACACACTATACATTTTCTGATTAGTGGTCCAGACGAAAAACAATAGTATACTTTAGCTCAAAGGATCATTTTAGTGTTTTCCCATCGTTAGCGTATGAACATTGTAACTCTACAGCGCATGGCGGAAGATTAAGTGTGATAACTCATTGCATCATTGGACATCCACTGAAAAGTTCTACCCTGGAGTCTCAATTATCACAGGGGGCGGCCCTTGGGGACCAGACATTGTTTCCTCACCACCATTTGGAAAACTATCCTGAACAAAATAGCTACTTGTTTTTTTCCGCCTTTGGCTATAGACATAAAGTGGTCACCGTTGTATTAATACATTTTCAAGTCGTTGACTATGCAAACTGTCGTATTTGGTGATAAATTTCATAAAATGGGGACAAGAATTACCTATTTCAGGCCGTTTAATTATTTCCAAGCGAACTATACCAATGCAGTGCACATTCTTTATTGTCTTTCATTTAAGACGCATTGGGGAAAAGACGCGCTAAATTGACGCTGGCAGACCAACCGCCTTGGCTATTTTGTAATTTCGGGTTTTATGTATTTTAAGAAAACATTTCTTGTGATGCGAAAGGAGAAGGAAAGTTTCGCGGGGTTGATTTTCCATATGGGGTGACACTGAAATTAGTCATGTATTAAATGCCTATTCATCACACACATTATGATGGCTATTCTCATGAATTGACAGCGGGGATGATAGTTACTTTATGATACAGGTATCGTGCATTCAAGAAGTAAGCCCACAAGATGATAAACTTGCTATCAAATGTTTGGGGATTGTGACAGTAGCAATTCGTAAGAAATGAATATGGTGAGCGAATTGTGAACGTGTTCGGAACGGGCGGCAGTGATCGGTAGTCAACCAAGTGATATTAGTCACAGTGAAAACTGTGGGACAGGGGTCATTTAGCATGAGCATAATAAGCACCGATCTTTGGTAATTTCACATCCCTTGGCAGTCAACCACGCTGGGACCGGGTGCCAATGTCTTTTAACTTTTTTTAGGAAACATTTAAGCAGTGGCGACACATGTTTTGACAATGAATTCGCGAGGCATGCAGAAGCTAGTACCTCTGCAATAATAAGAAAAAGCCATGCGGGGAATTTGCAATGGTTAGCCCCGGAGCTAGCAGACATTTTTAAACCATCTCAAGTACAAAAGGTTGAGTTGATTAAATATGTATAGACAGTCTGACAGGGATCCCTGAAACAAATTATTAAAGTGCCCACGAGGGGTTGCTTAAGGAAGGGGGCCACGACAAAGTGGTACCAGGGGTAAACTTTTAATGATCAATCGTGCGGAAAGTATACCATGTAATTGTCTAACCACAAGGTCAGGAAGGGGTTATAGTTTAGGTCATGCTCCTATTCAAATGACAGGGGTTCAAGGCCTTCTTGTGTAAATTGCACGCGGTGATAAATGAGAACTGCAGACAAACTACATTTGTAATAAAGTACTCAAATTTCTTTAGCTGGGCCAATTTTGTGATTACCTTCATGATGTAAAAAATGATGAAAAGAAAGCAAAAGCGAAAATCGTGTTGAAAAGTGCCATTCACGCTAAAATTTGACTAAACGTCAGTTTTAAGAAAATGCAATGTCCAACTTGAATCCAAATTTGAACATAAGCTCTGGGCTCTACGTACAGACGTTTTGAATCACACAAATTCAATAGTGAGTTGGGGATGTTAGAACATTTGTTAGGATTTCTGGAACTCAGAGATGACACACTTTTTTAAACTTTTTAAGTTCATCGCTTTTTTGTAGCCTCCAATCACGCTTTCACATCATATTAGAGCAACTTAGATTTCAGTCCACACATAACACATTATTTTATAATGATGATTCAAGTGACATTTTCGAAATCGTTTTCGACCAGCTATTAAAGTTGACAGCGACTCTATCGTGAACAGGAGGAGGAGTTATAGTATTTAACGATACATCAATCGTTCATTTTTAGTCCACCGCAGGATACTGAATTTAAATTCACTTATCATATATACGTAGGGGAGAAACCCATTTAGAAGCAGGAGGAAAACCGGAAAGTACCCAGAGAAGAAAACCTGTGAGGGCGGCCTTCCTCCCTCTCACTTCAGCCTCCTTCTGTCTATCCCTGCTTTCTTTCCTCATGCCTTTACTTCCCCCCCTTTTGGACTGACATCCAAAACACAATGAAATAGCAGGCCGGAATGATGATATGAGGATCGAACCTGGGGACTAAAGTGGGGCTACGAAGCGACGGGATACCAACTGAACTAACCAGAACCCCTCCTTCTCGTGTTACCAAAAAAATAAGAGTGTTGGAGTGAACTCCTGATTGACTGGAGGGTAAGGGGGGGATAAAAGAACACATCCGCAGATCAAACTTATTGTATCAAGCAACTGGAACAGGAGGCAATAAAAGTTGTTGATGGAAGAGATCAAAATAGCGATATACATTATCTTCATGTGAGTACAACAAGATCGTAAGTGCAAATAAGCTGCCATTGTCAGAAATTACATAAAAATAGGCTTACCTTCTACCAGGTCTTTTGTCAGTGGCTCTAGAAATGGTTCTTCAGGCGGCACAACATCCTGGAAGAACCATTTCAAGAATCACGACTCAAGTAGAAAAGAAATGGAGGTATCCCAATACAGTCAGCATCAAGATGTATACATGGCAGGCTATTGCATATAAGACCCTTGTTGCATCACATGACTATTTGACTTCAAAGTAAGTAAAATAACGAAAGAAAATGACATAAAGAACTTTGAACATAGAAGGGGAAATTCATAGCGAGGTAATTGAAATAAAACAAAAAACGTTTCAGGAGGGGAAACTAACAGAAACCGATAGTGATATTTTAATTGATGCCCGAAAAAGCTTACAAGGTGTCGAAAATTCCTAATGGTGATAGCCGAGAGTGTTGTGATAGTGATAAGCGATGATAGCCCTGAGTAGCTAGCAACAATTTGTAACCAAATCTCAGTACAAAGTGTGAGTGCTTAATTAAGTTGACAGACTGACCGGAACCCAGTGACACGTGATCTTAAGTGCCGCAAGTTGGTGCTAAGGAGAGGGGGCAAAAAACAAAGTTTGTACCGGGGTCAAATTTGTAAATTGATCCATCATGTTGAAAGCACACATGTTATGTGTTCAACATAAGGATTGGAAAAAGGTATAGTTTGTAATATGTACAGCTAAAGTTTCAGAGTTCTAGGCTAAAAAACAGAAAATCAATAATCCGGGCAATTTCAGTGTAAGGGGGTAAATTTTAAGTTACTCCGATTGGGATAAAAAATGTGCAAAGTATTGGTGGAGTTCCTAGGATAAAATAAGGAATAGTTTGACTGTCTTAAATGTTAGTTTCGATGTTGGGGGCACAAAAGGTCACCGTCCATTGCATTCAATGGGGATTGATCTGTTACCCCCTACTTTCTTAACAGCATTTGAGACACTCAAAAATCTTCCTTAATTTTATCTATGAGCTTCACCAATAATTTGCCACCATTTTTTTTATCCAAATCGGAGCAGCAATTTTAAAATTTTGAATTTTTAATTTAATGTTCTTAACAACTGAAACTGACCCTTTAGCCTATAACTCTGAAAACTTTAGGCTTTACATATTAAAACTATACCTTTTCTGCAATCCTTGGGTAGACAAGTAACATGGTGTGCTTTTCAACATGATTGGATCAATAGTTACAAATTTGACCCCTGTACTAACTTTGTTTGGCCCCTCTCCTTAAGGCAACACTTGCGGAACTTAAGAATCGCGTTTCAGGGGTTCCGGTCAGTCTGTCAACAATTCATTAACACTCAAAAATTTTGTACTTGAGAAGTGTTACAAAGGTGTGTAGATCCTGGGTATGGCTGCCGTCCGTCAGATTGAAATTGGTGAACTGGTGATTGACCTTGTCTACGAAGACACGGGGAAGAATGTGCCGGAACCTCCAGCAAGGACTACTAACTTTGAAATTACGGCAATAAAATAATCAAGTGTGATTTCCTTAGTTAATCAATAAGGTCATGGATATTAACCCGTTATGGCAAGGTAGAAAGAAAACATAGTATGTATAATATTATGGGGTTCTGGTCGTTACTCCTTAGGTCAATTGGAGCAAAATTAAGGTTAATTGGAGAAAAAAGTACATAATTATGGTCAATCCAAGCAACAAAATGTCGCCAGGCGTGTAACAAATGTTAATGTACAGTAATTAAATATTTAAAAAAAAATATTTTTACTAGTCCAATTTAAAACCACTTACTTGTGGACGTTTCGACAACTGGCAGTTGTCTTTGTCACACTGATGGAGTGAGAAGATCCTATGTGTACAGCTCTATTTGACTGTTGGCTAGTAACAGAGTTGCCAGTTGTTTTTCAGACGATCGTCAAAAAAAAAAAAAAAAAAAACCGGGGAAGAATGTGCCGGAACCTCCAGCAGAACTACTGACTTAAATTACTGCATAAATAATCAGTGTGATTTCCTTTAGTTAATCAATAAGGTCATGTATATTTTGCGTTTATGGAAGTGTAAGAAAGAATAGACATATTATGTATAATATTATGGGGTTTCTGGTCTTTACTCCCTTAGGTCAATTGGAGCAAAATTAAGGTTAATTGGAGAAAAAAATTCAAAATTGCATCAACTTCTGGGTGCTAGTCTATTTCAAAGACTTAACGGTAGGAGGGCGCTCTTACGCATATCGAACGGTTACACACAGACTTGACTAAAGACTAGGCCTGGTCACGATTAAATCTAAGTGATCGTTATTAGAAATTACACTACTTTGCAGCGGGGCTAAACCACTAACCCCGACGGATTTTGAAGTCAATATTTTTGTTTGAAGTCAATAATAAGGTATCTTCGAGGAATAACCTCCTGTGCAGACTTGCTGGATCTTCATGGGGTGCCAGCCCAACGACCCTACGCACCACTGCCTTGGCTCTTGCCTACAGCACTGCTGAATATGCCGCCCCAGCATGGTGCAACAGCTCTCACACAAAGAAGCTGGACACAGCACTCAACGAGACCTTGAGAGCCATAACTGGCTGCCTTCGCCCCACTCCATCTGAATTTCTACCAGTGCTTTCAGGCATTACACCTGCAGCACTTCGGAGGGAGCACCACTCGCACAAACTAGTAAATAAGGCGCTGCTGGACAACAAGCACCTGCTGCATAACACTGTAAAAGAATCACACGAACTCGGTAGACAGAGACTGCGCTCTCGCCGACCTTTCTGCCGACACGCTGCTAAACTCTCCAGTTCCCTATTCAACATCTTACAGACATGGAATACTGCCTGGCTAGACATTCCAAGACCAGATCAGCTCTCTATTACACCTAAGACAGAACTACCACCTGGCAGCAATCTCCCACGCAAAGAATGGGTCACCTTAAACCGGATTCGCACAGGAGTCGGTCGCTTCAATAGCAATATGGACCGATGGGGGCTGCGGCCATCGCCAGCCTGCCAATGTGGTTCTCCATCACAGACTGCGGATCACATTCTCAATGAGTGCCCTACCTTTCGTCCGCCGGTGGATACAGATATCTCAAACCCCAACCAATCAACAGTGAGTTGGCTCCAACGTTTACAACACATTTAGCTGCTGCCTCATACGCAAGAAGAAGTCAATATTTTTCCCCTAAATTATCATGATATATATTACTAAGATCTTTTTGAACAAAGGTTTAAGAGATGATTTTGTAATGTCACTGGGACCGAGACTGCCATAGTAAATGCACGTACAAATTCCCCAAATTA